>JAJOZX010000646.1:1262500-1273196 GCA_023014485.1 Bathynomus jamesi | reverse complement strand
TGATTCATCGTTAGAAAACGGAGTCCACGCATTCGGTAGAAATATAAAATACACAGGATTATAATGTACAAATTCTCAAGAGAATAATTACCATTGTCAAAAGGAAGTCGGTAAACAATGTATTAAGGCATGCATTAAACATTATAATTGGAATGGTCAAATAACCAGATAGGATTCAAGTAATTCTATGAAATTGTATTGTGTACACGATACGGTCAAAAAGCCGGGTAGAGAACCAACCGTTGTTCTAAAAGATAAGTCAATCAAAATTGTAGTATGTATGCGTTTATTCATTTTAAATGATCTGGCATATTACAGTACGGCTATATTAAGTTAATTAACTACCAATGGTAGATTAAACTTGTATAACAGTACAAAATAAAAAGTTTGTGCATTTTATTTAATTGTCTCAAATATTTTTTCTTTAAAAGAAGTAAGTGATGTGATAAGAATAATTATAGGCCAATAGCACTTGCCAGTATGCTTTCTAAGGCGTTAGAATATGTCATTTATAATAGGATAAGTACTTACTTGCAGACTTATGACAATCAGTTTGGCTTTAGAGTAAAACATAGTACTGACCAGGGACTTTTTAAACATACAGTATATACTAGTGGGCCAAATGGCCCACTTGCCCTTGTATTTGGCCCACTAGTCACATTCTATTGGCCCACTAGTCAATTTTAAGCTTTGGAGCAAAAATATTGATTCTAGCAAGGTCTCCCATGCACTTAAGAAGAAAATGGGAGCGATCAGCTGAGTGACTGACTGTGGCGGTTAGAGGGATAATTATTTATGTGCGTTTAGAGGAACTGGAGGTAACGTTTTCGCTTTTTGCGATGTTTAGTATTGGTTTTCACTTTACTGTTACTGCTTATATAGATAGTGAATACCTGTGGATACCGAATATAAGGTGGTCATTAGTATTTTATTTAGTGATTAGTATTTTATTAGTATATTCAGGGCCGGCCTTAGCAATTGCGGGGCCCAATTTGGACCATTTTGGTGGGGCCTCCTGGACTTAAGATTATTTCAAATTAGGTATCAGGAATATATGCTATTACGTTGTATTAACAATTAAACAATATCTATATTTATTAGCTTATATTTTGACATAAAACGTGTTAAAACAAAACTATACTTATAAAGTAATCTTTCTTGCTTTCTGTTCTGCAAAATCTTTCAAAATTTTGTTGAAGTTTAAGTTTTTTGCTTCATCACATGAGTTTGACATCTGTTAGCGCAATTTCCAAATCTGCAGCATGTTTTTGTAATTCCTCCTTTGGAATTTGTTGAAATTTACTCAAAAAGCCAAATAAATCAATGTTTTTTCAACTGCTGAAACCGTGGCTCCAAAGACTGCATTCCTTATTTTTCAAAGCTGGAGGTGGCAACCCTAGTGCGGGGCCCATGTGAGCGCGGGGCCCAATTTGGTCAAATAGGTTCAATTGGCCTAAGGCCGGCCCTGAGTATATTAGTATTAGTATTGAAGAAGTAGGCAGTCAATTTACCATGTGGATCTGCGTGGTGAAGTTGCTATGCTAGTGATACTGGTAGAATGTCAGTCACATTTGAATATTTTAGTATTTATTCCAGCTATTGGCAGATTATTTTTATATAATTATCTGCTATCTAACTAACTATCTTTTAATATAAATGCCGGGTACTTGGTGTCTGCCCTTTTTAGATATATGTGCTCTTTTTTTTTTTAAAGTGGCCCACTAGTAAAAATTCCTTAAAAAAGTCCCTGGTACTGACATGTGTATTTATATGCTAAAGGAAGCCGTCCTAAAGTACGAGATGTCAAGTAGCAATATATATTCCTGTTTTTTGGATGCATCAAAAGCATTTGATAGAGTTAACCATCACAAACTTTTCAAGAAACTCTTGTGTCGAGGGGTACCTAAATATTATATACTTAGGATACTTGCATTCTGGTATACAGAGCAGACCATGTTTGTAAGATGGAAAAGCACTGTATCACCAGGTTTTAAAGTAACTAATGGTGTTAGGCAAGGAGGTATATTATCACCCTACCTTTTCTGTATATACATGGATGACCTTACCAATGAACTAAAAACTGCACGTACTGGCTGTGTCATTGGAAAGGAAAAAATTAATCATTTAATGTATGCTGATGACCTTGTTCTTCTGTCACCCTTTCCCCATGGGCTGAGAGTACTATTAGAGATATGTGAACAATATGGTATAGAAAATGACATCACCTATAATGGGGCAAAGAGTTGTATTTTGATTTTTAGGTGTAATCTACTGAAACATGTATCATGTGGGTCTTTTGAAATGAATGGTCAGACTATACCTGTCACAGACACATGTAAATACTTAGGTCATGTAATTAGTCACGAGCTGCGAGATGGACTCGATATTGAGAGGCAACATAAAAAGCTGTATGTACAGGGTAACATGCTAGTAAGGAAATTTGGTATGTGTTCAGAATCATTTAAAACTTATCTTTTTAGAACTTACTGTACTGCATTGTATACATCCCATCTGTGTGGGACTATACAAAAACTGCTATGAATAAACCCTCTGTTGCTTATAATAATATTTTTCGTATACTATGTAGGGAACCAAAATGGTGCAGTGCCAGTTTTATGTTTACTAATCGTAACCTACCTACCAGCCAAATGTTAATCTGGGAAAATATATATAATTTCATTACTAGGGTCCTAAACAGCTCTAATGTGTTATTGTACAATGTCCTCTCTTCAGATACTGTGTACCTCTCACCCAGGGCCGACGCCAGCTTATTTGGCGCCCTTAGCAGGACTGCAGCTGGCGCCCCCACCCGCCTCCCACTTCACGATTGGGTTTGCCCACAAAGTAATCAAGGTGCCATATTGAAGAAACTATTTGCCTTACACTGATCTATTTTAATTTGCTAATACATACATTTATTATAAAATTATCAAATCCTCTTAAGCTGTGGAATATCGAAAGAAAAGCACAATACAAGCAACATAAAGTGGCATGAAAAGTGACTAAAAACACTCAAAATCAAACTACCATTGTATCTGAACAATAAGCAATTAAATTAACATATGCCATGACATTCTAGATTCCGCTGTTTTCTCCTCTTCGCTATCTGCCTGCTTATAACAGTTAAAGCTTTACTCTTCTTGATTTCCTGGAAGCGGATTCGTCGATTACATCATCATACGATAACTCCCTAGACACTGCATGGTTCACACTGATGATGGCCAGCCCACTAAGACGTTCCTGCGCCATTGTGGATCGCAAATAAGTTTTTATCAGTTTTAGCTTAGAAAAGCTCCTCTCTGCTGCTGACACCGTTACAGGGAGAGTTGCACAGATCCGCAGAGCTACCCACAAATTTGGGAATACTTCAGTAAGTTTCTTTTCATGCAGGAAGGTAAGAAAATCCATTGTTGTCATTCTCTTGGAAGGCAAATCTGGGACACTCTGCAGCTCCATGGCTAGTTCCCTTCCATCAATGTCGGAGTGTCCCTCATGAGTAAACGTGTTGCTGACGGTTTGGCAGTGATCGACGATGTCTTTGTCAGACATGTCAATGAACCCTAACAATACCTTAAACTTTTCATTCACTTCACCCAGGGTCTTGAACCTCTCATTAAGAGAGGAAATCGCAGTGTCCACTACCACATTGAAAAATGTAGTCTCCATCATCTTGAGTGGATCGCTGACAGGTTCGTCTGCACACTCATAGCTAAAGTGGCAGTTTTTAGTTCTTAGTCTCTTCTGTTTCAGCACGGTGTCTACGTTCATCGCTTCACAGATTTCTTTAGCAGTAGTTAGTGCATCAGCAAAACCTGTATTTCTGTAGCTGACAATATTATCTCTGGTCTTCTTAAGCAGATCTACAGCCACGTCGAGCTACATCGTAATCGACTGTATTAGTTTGCTCACGTGCTGAATTTTGCTGAGTATATCATACCACACAACTGAGCAAATGACAAAACGGTATGACCCTACTTCCTCTGCCAACGATTGAGCCTCAACTTTGATGACAGGGGCAGTTGCAGATTCTCTGAGCTCCAAAAGCGCTTCCCTGATTTGCGCAGGTTGATATCTAATTGCCTCCACACTTTTTACTCGGCTTTCCCATCTGACGTCTGACCACGATTTCAGAGTAATATTGACATGTTTTAAAAGAACTTGCCACCTTTGAGGGGAGACTGAAAACAATGTGAATACTTTCGTTAAATATCCTGATTATGACAGAAAGTTGCTCTTTGTGACTCAAATCAGGGGTGCAGTCTAAAATAATAGAGAAGTATTTCGATGTTTTGATATCGTCCACGATTCTCTCAGTAATCTTTGTGCTGATAATGTTAATCAGTTCATTTTGGATCATTTGGCCAAGGTAGTGAGTGTGAATGCCTGCATTACTTTCAACCCTACTCAAGTGATTCTTCATAACTGGATCAAATTTAGCCAAAAGTTCCACTTCTTGGAGAAAATTACCATTGGATGGACAGTTAAGTTTTTCGGTTGACCCTCTTAAAGCCAAATTTCTTTCAGCTTGAGACTGAATAATCGCCACTAGTCTAGTGAGGACTTGGCGCCACCTGTTCCTCTCAGCCATTAACAGTTCCATTTCCCGTCGGTCTATCGTCCTTCCTCTTGCAATGTTGACCTCCAGTTCCTTCCATGTTGTCATATTTTTTGTGTGTTCTATGCTACTTTCATGTGTGCTGAGCAAATGACTGGCATTTTTCCAATCATTGATGCTTTCTTCAGCCATTCTAACATGCTTCGTAGAAAACATTTTACAACAGAAGCAAAAAAGTTTATCCTGTTTCACCGAATAAATTAGCCAACTTCTTTGGATCTTCTCACCATTTACTAAGATTCGGCGAAAGTAATCATGTTGACATCTTCTCCCATCCTTTTTTGGAAACACATAATTAGGATCAACCTGGTAAGGTCCTCTGCGAACAAGTTCTGCTTTCTCCTGATTGGACATTGAGGATGGCCAGTCAGTGGGGTCAACAGGTGCAGCCCTGGGTGCAGCACATTCGAGCTGTGGTGGTGACACTGTATCTGTTGGCTGTGAAGAATGGAGCTGTGGTGGTGACACTGTATCTGTTGGCTGTGAAGAATGGAGCTGTGGTGGTGACACTGTATCTGTTGGCTGTGAAGAATGGAGCTGTGGTGGTGACACTGTATCTGTTGGTTGTGAAGAATGGAGCTGTGGTGGTGACACTGTATCTGTTGGCTGTGAAGAATGGAGCTGTGGTGATGACACTGTATCTGTTGGCTGTATTGCGGTGGTGTTATAGCTGGTGGGAACCCCATCACCGTCAGAAGTTCCAGTTGAACGTGGAGATAAAAATTTCAGAAGGGCACCTGTAAGAGAAAAATAGCATGTTGATATTAGCCCATGATTATACAATACAAAGACAATAGTAATTTACTAAGAGTAGAAATGAACAAGTGTTTCATTTTATAGGGCCAAATCTGAAAAGTGAAAACTATGCACATTCTCTCTTTGATTTATCATGAAATACATTAATAATTCAATAAACACAGGTAGTCCCCTAAAATCATCACGTAAACACAGGAAATATCATCCGATAATAATTTAGAGGGGTACAAGATTCTTGGGTGCCTTATAGGTTAAAGATAAACAATATGAACATACCTTTATTCTTTGCCCACTTCTCCTCTTCCTCTTTTTTTCTTTTCTTTCCCTGATCACCAGATAGCTTCTGTCTTGTTGACATTCTAACACAGTAGCTAATAATAATTTGTATCCAACCAGTACTTATTGACACACCTAAAAGAATTCAGCAATCATTAATTGTTCTGACATTTCAACAGCATGAACATAAATAACTACAGTTGCTATTAATACCAACTTAACAAGCAATGAAACTGCACTGTTCGTTTCTTCATTTCACAAATCTATGCTCATACACAAAAGATGCAACCAATGTCATTCACCTAAATTAAAGGTCGTGATAGTGAAAGTTCTATAATGACCCAATAAGATGAATAAGTTAATTATGTAAATATCAGTGAAGCTAAACTGGTGTACCTACGTCGTACAACCTTTCATCATTTGTCTATGCTTCTCATTCCTTCATTATTTTTTTCATGTTGTTCTTACATAATACTATCAGACGTGCACAGGGCGGGAGGCGCTGGCGCCCCCCAGATCTTTGGCGCCCTTAGCATTTGCTAACCTCGCCTAATGGAAGCGGCGGCCCTGCAGTCTCACCTATATGGCAGTCTTGGTTCAGACAACTGCTGGTTTACAATACCTTATTTTTGTATTGTAGCAAAGATTATATATGCATATTAAGTTGTGTTATAATAAGTGGCTATGTTATAATAAGTGTTATAAGTAAGTGGCTATGTTATAATAAATGTTATAAGTATTATAATAAGTGTTATAATAATTGGCTATGTTAGCCTTATTTTTGTATTACGTTCAGTGTAAAATACGTAAGATTGTACTTGTATGTTAGGTTAAGTGGCTATGGATTGTGAATAATCCGCAACAAAGATGTTTTGGTTGTTATATAATTAATAATTTAAAATATACAGGGTGTCCGAGAATTATCTGTACAATGTTTGGCTGTTATTAAAAGTCAACCATGAAGTGTAGAAATTCCAGTTGTATCCCATTTTACAGAGAATCTCATTAAGTTTTTTCTAATACCACATTTTGACAAGTTGTTTAGAAATGTACGTGGGTGACAGACATTGATGATTTAAAAGCAAGAATCACAGCTGCTGTTGAGCGAATTGATGTGGATATGCTGCAGCGTACATGGCAACATTTGGAGTATCGATTGGATGTTTTGCGAATCACTGATGGTGCACATATCGAATGTTTGTAACAACGTTACTTTAATAAAAGAAACTTTTGAAAATACAGATTCTAAATAATCTTGTTTAAGAATTTTACGTGTGTTATCAAGAATTTTATTAAAAGATGAAATTGTACAGATAATGTTCGGACACACTGGAATTTCTAAAAAACTTGTCAAAACTTGGTATCAGAAAAAACTTAATGAGATTCCCTGTAAAATGGGATAACACTGGAATTTCTACACTTCATGGTTGACTTTTAATAACAGCCAAAAATTGTACAGATAATTCTCGGACACCCTGTAGTTTCCACAAAATCATATCCGAACTCAGCTTCCCATAATTCATCAACATTTTTATTAAACTCTGTTTTTGTTTTTTTCATATTTCATAATTTCTCTGATTTTTTCATTAAGCTACAATTATTTTCTCTTCCGTATACAAATGATTTTTTCAGTTAATGATGTCTCATGTAATAACAATATACATAAAATTGTCAGATAATTAACCTAGCATACTGGCATACTGTTTGATTAAGTGGCTATGTTGGCCTTATTTTTGTATTAAGTTCAGTGTATACATAAGATTGTACTTATATGTTAGGTTAAATGGCTATGGATTGTGAATGATCCACAATAAAGATGTTTTGTTTTTTGTTTGTTTGTTTGATGTCAAAGTTGTCATTGTAATTGGCTAACAGTCATATTTTAACTGGCTTATGCATTTTATTTTAAGTGTCTTGTGTTAATTCTGAAGATTAAATTCTTGAAGTAAGAATCAATGTCTCCAGGGTCATTTCCCTAAACAATTATTCATGATTGCCAAAATTTCTTTGTTGTATTGTAGTTGGTTTAATAAGATCTGTGACGAATATATTATTTTTGTAAAGGGTTTATAATTATCTCCCTACACGAATTGACAGAGAAATAAGTATATAATCAGTGTCATATATAACCTTGGGTTAAATCTATGTGATGTGGTTTAAATAAAAACAGGCTAAAATAAAGGTATAATTAATATCATAAATATAAAGTAATAAACCACCTCGTTACATTACAATATATATATATATATATATATACAGGGTGGCACAAAAGTCAGGAACCATAGGCACATTTTATTAAATTATAATAAATGTTCGAATTGGTGGCCTTCCACTTGGAGACACTTTCTGACGCGTTGAATGCATGATGTTTCAACATTCCTTAACACATTGGTACTGATTTTAGCACACTCAGATGTGATTTTATCTTTTAGAGCAGGGCTTCTCAAACTTTTTTCACTTGCGACCCCTTTGGATCAGACAAATTTTTTCGCGACCCTTCACTCAATGTCATAAAAGCAATAGGTACTAACACTGTATATTTATGAAAAAAATAATATTTTCAAATGTTTCTGCGACCCCCAATAATATTTACGCGACCCCTAGTTTGAGAAGCGTGGCTTTAGAGAACGTATGGTTCTGGATCGATCAGCATAGACTACCGACTTGAGATGGCCCCACAAAAAAAAGTCAAGAGGCGTAAGGTCTGGAGACCTAGGTGGCCATTCGACGGGCCCTCGCCGTCCGATCCATTTGCTTCGGAATGTTTCATCTAAAGAGCTCCGGACGATGGTTGCGAAATGTGGTGGTGCACCATCCTGCTGCCACATCTCCGCCCGTTCTGCCAATGGAATGTCGTCCAGTATGACCATTAGAAATGTTTGCAGCATATGCAGATATGTTTCACCTGTTACATTGCCGTCGAAAAAGTACGGACCAATTAACCGATCCCCCCAGAGCGCAGCCCACACCATAATTCGTGGATCGAATTGCACATGTCCTTCTTCCATCTAGTAGGGGTTCTCATTGGCCCAATAGCGTGCATTATGCCTATTGACACGACCGCTGAGATGAAATACCGCTTCGTCGCTGAACATGATCCTTCGTTGAAGTTGTCGATGTTGTAGAAACCACTGGCAGAACTCTACACGTCGGTCTGTGTCGTCACCGTGTAGTTCCTGAACGAGTTGGACTTTGTAGGGGTGGAAACAATTTGTTGTAAGAATTCGTTGAATGGATCTTCTGGAGAAACCCGTTTCCTGGGATAACTTTCTTAAGGGCTTACTTGGGCTGTTTTCGAGGTGACTGAGTACCGTTAGTGATGCTGCTGCATCGGTTGAACTTTTTGGCCTGCCACTACGCGGCCGATTCTTTGAAGCGAGTGAACAGCTTTCCAACTGATGCCTGAACAACTGGCGGCCTCTCAGGGTATTTGTCATTAAAAGCAGTAGCAACTGATCGGTGTGTGTTACCACGCCCTGCACACATTAAAACTATCTCCTCCCATTCATCTATTGTCAATTTCTGTGCCATAGGTTCAACAGCAAATCTGAAAAGAACAAAACACATATTAAAACACAAATTATTAAAATGTGCCTATGGTTTCTCACTTTTCTCACGCCACTCTGTATATATATATATATATATATATATATATTAGGGTGCGTTAAAAAACATGAAGTTGTCACACGCGTCGCTCGCTTGTAATTTTGATCCACTTAATGAGAAAACCTGGCAGTATAAAAATCAGTTCAATATATCAATGTTTAGGGGTTTCGCACAGTGAATTAATAACCCTATTTATACCGGGGTGGGGCCATATGATCTGGTTTATCAGTATATATGTCATATGGCCCCACCTCGGTTGTTCTTTTCGTTAAAATACTCTGGAATACATGGGGTTAAGATTTTCTATATGAGGCTCTCTATTAATTGTTAGTTTCTTTTCTTCCACAGGTTTTTTGCTTAATGAAAATGGCGACGAAAGGTGCTAAGGAAGTGAAAAAGCTAGCTGATGAAATCTGATTGTTAGGGAAACCCTGAAGATTTGAATGTTCAAGGAGGAGTTTGTTAGACTCTTGCGGCCGCAACGTCCTTCTTCCTCTCGTGGCCCGAACCGCATGGGACTTCTCTGGGAAAAGCTCGGAGATTTCTGCATTTTCGTCGTAAAACATTACCTACGCGTCTGGTTCACAGCCAAGACAGCTTCCGCAGCAGCACGAATGGACTTCACGCTGCTCAAGGAAGTCGCGGAACATGAGGATCCCATCATCAAGGAAGCCGGCACGAAGGCGATGAGTCGGCATCTATGGTACTTGTCTGAAGTTAAAGTCGGTATCGCTCTCTTCGACGACGATGTTGCAGATGCTGACAAACTGAAGATGGTCTCTAACATGAACTCTGTGGAAGGATCCCTCGAGCCCAGCCCTCGTGTGTTGGCCGTCGCAAGAGACGTCGTTGCAAAAGATCTTCCGGACTTCTTCACCTCCACAACTAAGAGGATCTTCCACCATCTTGAAATCGATACTGCGTTCTTGTCAATGCCCCCTGCGGCCTGGATAACATCAGACGGGTACAATCGGGAAGGAACGGGTCGGGAAGCTCCTCGTGACTAACGACACTGCTGAAAGAGGAGTGGCCCTCATCCACGAGTTCACGGCAAAGGGGCGTACCAAGCACGAGGATCAGCTCTAATACATGATCCAGGTGGCAGAGGATCATCGGCCAGCGTACCTGAAGACAGCAAACAAGAAGGACCTTCTTCGCTAAAAAATACTTTCTTTCTGAAGGCTTTTAGTTCTTTTAATGCCATTTCCGAGTATTGTTTGTCAATTTCTTTCGTTTTGTTGGTGTTCACGTAGTACGGGGAAACCAATCCCAGAATATAATATATAAGTTTAGCTGTTTTGTCTCCAATTATTTTACAGTGTTCATTCCAGTTTAAGTTCTTGTCAAAGTAAATGCCTAGGAAATTGAAATAATTAACATGTGTTGTGGAATTACCATTAATTCTGAGGTCTGGAATGTGGTTGCTATTTATAGGTTTTTGTG
>JAJOZX010000646.1:997500-1257500 GCA_023014485.1 Bathynomus jamesi | reverse complement strand
TTGAATTTTACCCTTTTTGCTACGTTTTCACTGAAATAGATAGGGACTTTATAAACACCCTGTACATATTTGCTTTTCCCTTTCCATTATGCAAAGCTGCGAGACACGTTCTGACATTCTATTAATGAGCTTTGTCATTTGTACTTGAGAACAATCATCGTGGTGTCTATTTACGTTTATCAACCCCCTGTGTGTGTGTGTGTGTGTGTATGCACAGCGTAAACAAAAATAACTGGGAGGGAATAGCAAAGGATTAAAGGAAAAAGGTATTTTAACAAGATTTGGTGCATTTTCAAAGTTCCCACACTGTTATTAAAATGATTTACAAAGTATATTTGGACTACGTTGTAGCCAATGTTGTGACACCACTTCCTATCGATCAGAGAAATTATGTGACATTGGGTCTGGTTTGTAGATAGATGGAGGACCGTCCTCTGGGTCCAGATTATGTAGCGAACCGTGGTTCGGATCCCGCATAAAAGCCGTAGGTCCCCTCCGTTATAAGACCTTAGCTGTTATGGAGCCTAACGAAGGAGGTTAAACAATCTCATTAAACAACAACAAGGTATATCAATGAACATTCTAGAATGTTTCTTTCAGTTATGTCTTTACTTTTTACGAGAATTTTAGAACGTTCCCAATTAATACTATGATCATATATTATACATGTTACGGACAAAGCCCGGCAGTTGGACAATGTGCACTTTGTCTGGACACACCACGCATTGTCTTCCCTCGTTTGACAGAGTTCAAAATATAAAAATAGTTAAGACTTTGACCAGTACTAGCTGGACAACGTGCGGAGTGTTCAACTGTATTAGGTTAGTATGTCCAGGGCTCAAATTGAGGGGGGGGGGGGGTTGACGGGGGATGGCATCCTCCTTGTTAACTCAAAATCAAATAACCATCCCCCTTGTTATCTAAATAAAATACACTTTAACAACAACCTAGTTCCGACTAAGGCACATAAAGTAAAATAAAATATCTCAAATTATCTCAGATTTTTGGTTTATTGAAAGACTAATATATTTATATGTTTTTATGTGATTGAAATGGTTTAAAATAAATATTCTATGGTCATACAGTATAATGTGTTGTGATTAAGGGAAGGGAACAGGAGGTTCATTGTGATTAAAATGGATTTTATCATGGTATTTCAAAATATAAGTTTCGAGTCAGGTGTCAGGTGTCATAATAAAAATATGGAAATCACTAAGAAAACGTTTCACTAAAGACTAAACTAATGATTTTGCTGCATATCTTTCCCTGAAAAGTCACCAGAATGTAGTATTATTCAGTTACAATTTTAAAATTTTCACGGGGGGGGGGGGCATATATTTCGGACTCTGTCAAATGAGGGAGGACACTCCGCGCTTTGTCCAGCTGGGGCTGGTCAAAGTCCGAACTATTTATATATTTTGAACAAAGCACAAAGCACGCATTGCCCAACTACCGGGTTTTGTTCAAATTACTGGCGGCTCTACAAGCATATTTATGCGGTTTTACTATGACACGTAACGTTCTTCCCGTTTGATCTATATAAACTGAGTCGCATTGTTTACAACCGATATAATAAACATAACCAACTGCATTATCTGGACATTTTGACTAGGCGAGATTTAATAGTATTTTTATATTTAAAAATAACGTTAATTCCAGTTGTTTTAATCAGTGATCAGTGCTTATTAATTTTTTGCTAATCGTTTGTAACCATTTTGTTTACGCTGTACAGAATATATATATATATATATATATATATATATATATATATATATATATATATATATATATATATATACCGTCTGCTAAAAAAAAAGGGTTCACTTTAAAAACATCCATGGAATCAACATTTTTCAAACAATCAGTATGAAACTTATACACGTAAAAGATGCATAAAACATCTACCTGTAAACCAAATTTCAGTTCGAAGCTATCAAAAATAACGATTTATTAAATATTTCTCTAATAATACTACAACTGATGCTCGACAAATTAATCAAGAATCCTTTATTTCCATTTTCACTTTTGTAAATTCTAATATACGATTTTTTTTTTTGCAGGGTTATAAATTATGGTGAATATGCCATTTTTAGAGGAAGATAAGATTATAATTAAGCATTATAGACTAGAAAAGGGATATGGATGAACGAAACTACTCTCCGAATTCCTCAACAAAGGATGGACTCTTGATGGTTTGGGAAAGCTTCTAAAGAAAATTGATGAGACTGGGGATATCAAAAGAAGAGAGGGAAGTGGGCAACCAAAAACTGTTCGCATACGAGACAATTTTGATGACGTCGAGGAACGTATATTAAGTCAGGAAAACCAGCCAGGAACCCATATGACACCAGCTCGCATATCAAAAGTTACAATTATCAGAAACTAGTGTGAGACGCATAATTAAACAAGATCTTCAACTAAAACCTTTCAAAAGAATGCACGGGCAAAAGATTACTCAAACTGATGAGCAGAAACGAGTTCAAAGATTAAAGCAAATCTTACGGCGAGTAGCGTGATAAACTGTCAAAGGCTTTTTTCACTGATGAAAAGAGATTCACTGTGGAACCACCTCGGAACAGTCAAAATGACAGAGTTTACTCGCATGTCCAATGTAAGAATGAAATACCTGATAGCAGACGTTTTGCAACCAGAAGTCATTTCTCAGCTAGTGTCATGGTATCAGTTGGCATATCAAAGTTAGGAAAATCATCCATTCATTTTATTGAGCCTGGTGTAAAAGTCAATTTCGAGTACTATCGAAATTGCTGCGAAACATGCTTCCCGAAATGCAAAATCTGGCCAACGGTAGTTATCTTTTTTTAGCATTTTGGAGCAACGTCCCATACAGCAATAGCAACTGTGGAATACTTATAAAATAATGTTCTAGAATTACTTGAACCCCAAAATTGGCCACCTAACAGTCCTGACTTGAACCCTGCTGACTATGGAATCTGGGAAAATTTGGCACAGAGAGTTTACAGGAGCAGGGTGAGAAATGTTGATCACTTGCGTCAGCTTCCTGTGGAGAAGTGGGAGGAGATACCACAGGAGCAGATCGATCGAACCATTGATGAATTTCGTCCAAGATTGAAGAAAATTGTTGAGACAGAAGGGAAACACATTGAACAAGTTTTTTAATAGGAATTCCAAGAGTAAAATGTTAATTTGATTTCTTTTGTAAACTTAGGATTTAAGTTCTGTTTCGAAATTCAAAATCCTTTTTTTATTTTGATGGTTTTTTAATGGAGACATTTCCTATATTTTATAAATCTTATGATGTATTTTATAACTAAAATGAGAATAAAAATTTTATTACCAAAGTTTTACCGCTTTTGTGGACTCCCAGAATTCAAAACTGGAGCGATGTTCACCAACAAAATTTGTTGAACCTAAACAATCCAAATTAAATCATTAATTTTGAATATAATAATCTGAAAATTGGTTTACATATATACTGTTTACATAGTTTTTCTCTGTATGAGTTTCATTATGATTGGTTAATAAATGTTGATTTCATGGCTATTTTTAGAGTGAACCCTATATATATATATATATATATATATATATATATATATATATATATATATATATATATATATATATATATATATCTGTATTGATAATAAGCGAAATAATAGCAAAAAGAATTATATTACTGAGTTCAATTTTAATACCAAATACACGACCAATTTTTTTTTTTTTAATTTGCGTTTCTTAAAAAGAAAAGAGCAGAACAGACCTAAATACTACCTTGTGTACTTACAACAGTGCAAACTGTGAAGAAGGTGAACTTTTCAGTGAAACATTCTTCCTGAGAGAGGGATGGAACAAAGAGACAAAGTAGTAGCAAATTAATTTTTAATTGATGCATCATGAAAATTATTCACCAGAAATGCTCCAAACTACTTCAGTTAGCTTTCAGAATACAAACTGCGAGTAAAAAGAAATAGTTACTTACTGACGTGTAGAAATAGTGCATATAGTAAGTGGTTTTGTTATCCAATAATAATAGATTAATAATAATAATAGAGAGGTTATGGAAAAACCACAACATGGTATCGTATGTGATACCTTTATTTCATAATTAAATATAAATTATTAATTAATTGAATTAATTATCTATACAAAATTGGCTCGGGATTGTTGACATAGCCTAATGGGAATGAAATGATTGCCATACATACATGGAAACCGTATGTAGGCGTCGGTCTGCATAACCACGTGAAACCTTCATTTATTTCACGTGAAACGAAATCTTCCATTCGCTAACCCATGCAAAAACAAGGGAGAAAGAGTCAACAACCTTTGCAAAATCAGCAATTTATACAGAAATATGAAGATATATTAAAGGAATAGTCTCAGGGCTGTTTATGTTACAGTAAACGCTTTAAACGGGAGGATGTCTAAAGTCCTCCCTAAAGTTCTGTGTGAATTCCTTATAATATAAAACCTAATGATTATAAAAGGGTAGGCCTATTCCTTCAGGGGTAAATTAGTGATTGCCTATATTAGTAACAAAGTGTTAATTCGTCGTGTAACTCCATCGTGGCGGCCCTACACCGAAAAAGATCGTAACGCCCAACATCAAAGTAAACTATGATCCATCAAAATTAAGGTGAGGTAATTTCATTTCATTTTCATTCTAGGGCGTCTAAAATCCCGACGCTAAAATTACCATAAACAATTAAATATAAAGAGGTCCTTTAAAGACCTACATATTCATAACTCTCTAACGAAAATATATAGGGCTTTTGTCGTTCACTCTCCACTGAAATCTGCTGGACATTTCCAACGGATGAGGGTAACAGGCAATCAACCCAATGCCCTATACAGTTTTTCACATGGTGGTCCGTATGTGGGGAGGGGTTATTTGCTGTGAAAACCTTAACCTTGAATAAAATAACAAAACAGAATTAAAACAAACAAATAATAAAATTACGCCTTATCAAACATTTTGACATCTGAACAGAATTTATTCCATGTTTGACTTTTTCATTACATATAAATAATAATAAATTACGAAGCCTACCTCGCAAAGTAGACCCTACTCTTTACACTCAAGGCCTATTCTAACTAAAAACACTAAATTTATAATTCAACCTGTGGTGTAGGTTATAAAATTTATTTCAGCAATTTAACTTATAAGACTCATTAACATCACAAAAATTAAGTGCAGAACTGTAACATCACAAAAATTAAGTGCAGAACTGTAACATCACAAAAATTAAGTGCAGAACTGTAACATCACAAAAATTAAGTGCAGAACTGTAATCACAAAAATTAAGTGCAGAACTGTAACATCACAAAAATTAAGTGCAGAACTGTAACATCACAAAAATTAAGTGCAGAACTGTAACATCACAAAAATTAAGTGCAGAACTGTAACATCACAAAAATTAAGTGCAGAACTGTAACATCACAAAAATTAAGTGCAGAACTGTAACATCACAAAAATTAAGTGCAGAACTGTAACATCACAAAAATTAAGTGCAGAACTGTAACATCACAAAAATTAAGTGCAGAACTGTAACATCACAAAAATTAAGTGCAGAACTGTAACATCACAAAAATTAAGTGCAGAACTGTAACATCACAAAAATTAAGTGCAGAACTGTAACATCACAAAAATTAAGTGCATAACTGTAACATCACAAAAATTAAGTGCAGAACTGTAACATCACAAAAATTAAGTGCAGAACTGTAACATCACAAAAATTAAGTGCAGAACTGTAACATCACAAAAATTAAGTGCAGAACTGTAACCACAAAAATTAAGTGCAGAACTGTAACATTACAAAAATTAAGTGCAGAACTGTAACATCACAAAATTAAAATTATACATACAGTATATAAATATATACAAAACATTGTAATATTTCCTATGGAAAATAAATTAAATTGCAACACCCTTTCATTTTGGAAAGAGTGAGGACTTTATAAAATGCTACACCTTTTATATTAAAAAGTGAGGAAAAACAAAAATGGAATAACAAATAAAACGCAAATTAATTATAGGTAATCTAAGATGGGTTTTGTGGCCTTTCCTTGGCCACAGCTCAAACTATTACAATTACAAGGGTTTTGTGGCCTATCATGGCCACAACCCAAACAATTACAAGGGTTTTGTGGCCTCCCCTTGGCCACAGCCCAAACAATTACAAGGGTTTTGTGGCCTACCTTGGCCACAACCCAAACTATTACAAGGGTTTTTGGCCTACCATGGCCACAACCCAAATTATAACAAGGTTCTTGTGGCCTTCCATGGCCACAGACCAAACTATTACAAGGGTTTTGTGGCCTACCTTGGCCACAACCCAAACAATTACAAGGGTTTTGTGGCCTACCTTGGCCACAACCCAAACTATAACAAGGTTTTTGTGGCCTTCCATGGCCACAGACCAAACTATTACAAGGGTTTTGTGGCCTCCCCTTGGCCACAACCCAAACTATTACAAGGGTTTTGTGGCCTCCCCTTGGCCACATCCCAAACAATAACAAGGGTTTTGTGGCCTCCCCTTGGCCACATCCCAAACAATAACAAGGGTTTTGTGGCCTCCCCTTGGCCACAACCCAAACTATTACAAGGGTTTTGTGGCCTCCCCTTGGCCACAACCCAAACTATTACAAGGGTTTTGTGGCCTCCCCTTCGCCACAGCCCAAACTATTACAAGGGTTTTATGGCCTCTCATGGCCAGAGACCAAACAGCATAAAAACAGTACAGGATTCAAAGCCCCAAGCCCTCCAGATCTACCTGTGGAGGAGTAACATTTACTCCACTAAAACTACGGGTATTGACTAGTCTGAAGTGGTAGGAGGTTTGAATACAGTACAAACTCTTTCAACCAAACAACATAACATGGAAGTACAGTACATTTCAATTAACTCACCAACGTAGAAGTCATTTTAATTAAAACATAATCATTAACAAAACAAAACATGACGAAACTCCAAAACAACATTAGTAAACCAGCATTTAAAAATTGGTGACATAAAATTTACACAGATAAATAATGAGCAAAAGTTAATAACTTTACTTAAATTCCATAAATTTCCTATACCTAAGGGGAGTCGAACTGATTGAAATAACTTTAACCAAACTTGAGAAGCTAACCTCTTGAACTTTTATATTTAAATAGGTCTTGAGTAACATTTCTCTTCCTAAATTCCTATTTCATTCTTTTCAATCCATTTCACATGGTTTAAAACACACAGTTTATCAAAAAATTTGATCTATAACAAATTTTTCTCCGGCCCCCCCCAGTATATGGAAAAACCACAACATGGTATCGTATGTGATACCTTTATTTCATAATTAAATATAAATTATTAATTAATTGAATTAATTATCTATACAAAATTGGCTCGGGATTGTTGACATAGCCTAATGGGAATGAAATGATTGCCATACATACATGGAAACCGTATGTAGGCGTCGGTCTGCATAACCACGTGAAACCTTCATTTATTTCACGTGAAACGAAATCTTCCATTCGCTAACCCATGCAAAAACAAGGGAGAAAGAGTCAACAACCTTTGCAAAATCAGCAATTTATACAGAAATATGAAGATATATTAAAGGAATAGTCTCAGGGCTGTTTATGTTACAGTAAACGCTTTAAACGGGAGGATGTCTAAAGTCCTCCCTAAAGTTCTGTGTGAATTCCTTATAATATAAAACCTAATGATTATAAAAGGGTAGGCCTATTCCTTCAGGGGTAAATTAGTGATTGCCTATATTAGTAACAAAGTGTTAATTCGTCGTGTAACTCCATCGTGGCGGCCCTACACCGAAAAAGATCGTAACGCCCAACATCAAAGTAAACTATGATCCATCAAAATTAAGGTGAGGTAATTTCATTTTCATTTTCATTCTAGGGCGTCTAAAATCCCGACGCTAAAATTACCATAAACAATTAAATATAAAGAGGTCCTTTAAAGACCTACATATTCATAACTCTCTAACGAAAATATATAGGGCTTTTGTCGTTCACTCTCCACTGAAATCTGCTTGACATTTCCAACGGATGAGGGTAACAGGCAATCAACCCAATGCCCTATACAGTTTTTCACAGAGGTTATATCAGCTTCTACTGTAATATACTTTTTGAGGCCTTCTTCAAAGTATGAAAAATATTTTTGTCGGACGTTTTCCAGTTTATGTACCGTTTCTACAGTACATTACATACAGCATAGTAAACATTTTTAGATTGAAATTATTTATTCAAGGACCATTAGTGTAGTGACGAAAGTTATAATGTGGGTTAGGTTAGGTTAGGTTAGGTTATCAAGAACTCATTTTTGATCACTCATTTTTGATCTGAAAAGAAGCAAAAATAAATTATATGAAAAACGGTACACAAACTGGAAAAGGTCCTTTTTGTCAACTAAAGTAATGTTTCTGAGAACTATTCTTGAATAAAGCAAAATTATTATTTTGTTGAGTTCAATCCAACGTTTCGTTTGTACACGTCAGACATTTTCTAGGAAATGATATCGTATTAAAATTTAAAACAAAAATAACGTATATTGAAATATAGCTAAATAAAAGAAATAAACTTATGTGAAGCTAATCACATTTACATAAGAAACGATAATTTAAAATTACAAATATTTTGTTGTATGATTTTGGATAGTGAACTAATATTTTAATAGATGTTTAAGAAAGTTTAGCATTTCATTGCATGTAATATCAATTTCTGGTTTCAATTTCTTAATTAAAGCGATTTAGCTACTCGTAGTTCGTAGAATCATAAGTCGTTGAGGAATTTTAAAATAATTTAAGATTTTATTGGTTGGTAATTTTCCGTGTTCAGTTTTTATGTGTTCGTATATCTTGTTCGTATATTAAACAAATTAGCTAACAACATAGGAAGAAGTGGATCTTATAATGATGAGCATTTATACAGGTTGCCGAAGTTCATGAAAACCCACAAATAATCTTCTCCTTCGACCAATCATTGGCATGACGCAGGTACTGTAACATGTGATAAAAATCAACTCCCCGATATTGTCCCACTGTTAAAATGTAGGTCACACAAATTTCTGCAGCATTTCCAAGTAGCTCTTCTTTGTTTCACATATCACATTACATACGGCTAATAAACCTTGCTGAGGTAAATCCACAACACAACATACTGCGACTTTTAGCCGGTACCGCATCTTTTCAGTTGTCATACCTGAGTCATGATCACCCCAATAATGATAATTATACTCATTAACAAATCCTCCAACGTGGAAAATAGCTTTATTAGACCACAAAATGTTGAACGGTCGTGGTCACTTTTGCTAAATTCCATAATAATGTTACAGTCCTCTGGAAAAAACCTGTTGCACGAGGACGATATTGCAGTTGTTTCTTTAACACACAGTAAATTGAGTGAAATGTCAGACCATTTTTCCTTGAGATTTGCTTGATGGGATTCTTCGGACTTGGAATAAACATCTCTTGAACAGCATTAACAAAAGCCGGTAAGCGAGAGGTTGATGGTCTCTCTGAACGTCGAACGTCGCAGACAGAACCAATCCTCTTCAATTTCTAATGACAATTTTTTATGGTCTTTAGGTCAAGCGTTGCATTCCTTCTATTTTCAGCCCTACACCATCTTTACATACGAACCACTGACTACCACATCTCGTATCTCGACGAGATCTGTGCTCGATCTTGCACAGTCAAACAGTCAGCCATCTTTAGTTATTTTGGATTGAGAAAAAACGTGAGACATATCCTATCCTATGAAATCCTATGAGACATATCCTGTCTCATAGCTACACATTGCTCCTCAATTCGAGATGCCATGTGTAGCTCCAATGCGCTGTCTCTGATTAAGAACAATGAAGGCCTTATTTGAGGCAGGGAGGAAATTGAAGTAAAAAGTAATTTTTCTGAAGAGGAGAGTGAGCAAATACGCGCAGCATGCTGCTACAGATGTTTTACAAACCAAATAAGTTGACGGATATCGAAATGTTTGAAAATTATATTATAAAAACAAAGTGAAAAGAAATCTCGCACAATTTGATCATTTTCATAAGATCATAAGATAAGAAGTATAACTGAAATCCACCAGGGCCTTTCTACGTTATCCATGACCAAAATGAGAACCAAATCACTCAATTCATGAGTTATATATATATATATATAATATATATATATATATATATATAATATTATAATATTATATATATATAGACCCGTAACTAGCTAATTTTGCGCCCGAGGCAAGATCATAAAATTGCGCCCCCTTATTCCTATAACACTACACGATCCTCTAAGTGGTAAATTTCTGTGGTGCATCATCGATACATTGTCCGCACAATAGTCTTTTTTGTAGGGATTTCCATTTACAGAAATTTTCAGATGATTAGTTGAATTTTCATGTTCTACAATACGGTTAAAATTTTTCCAGTCATTAAATCCTGTTTTCTGATTTGCAATATTCGGTTTGGAAAAGTGCTGATCGAATAATATGCATAGAAAACAGAAAATAAAGTACTGAAGAGTACTGAAAATTTATAGAAATGCGCCCTTTCCCTAATGGCATGGCGTGCTTGGAAGAGTAGCTACATATTTTATATTGTTTTTCTGCGCCCCTCAGCTTTGCGCACCCGAGGCAAGTGCCTCACTCGCCTCGCTCTTGTTACGGCACTGCACTGATATATATATATATAATATATATATATATATATATATGTTATACATGAACAGTCGCCCGTCAATACAATGCACTCGTATGAAACCTGACCCGAGGCTTTGACTCTGAGAACTTCGCGCTCTCATATGTCTCACGGGTCCACGCCTAGTTGACTCATGTGAGAATAGATTCCTTCGTATATAAGGAGGGGTCCAGCGTTTGAGAATTAGATCCTAGAATAGAGCTCATCGGGGAAGATTCTAGAATAGACCTCCACAGGCGAGATTCTTAAACAAATCTCCTCTGAGTGTCTTTTGAATAGGTCTCCGCGGGTAACGGGGTGCGAGTTGCCCCGTATGTCATTAGCTTGTGCTTGAGATCCTAGAACAGGCCGGTGAGTGCCTTAGAAGAGGGTCTCCCCTGGGGGAAGGGAGCATTTCACCCCGTAGGGAATTTGTTTATTATCGGAATATCGGAACTGAGGATCTGACTGAAGGAAATGCCAGCAGATTCAAATCTTATTAATTTAACGTGACATTAAAAGTCACTTCTAGAACTAAGAATTAATTCATTATAACTTTGATAAACTTTATAGAAGAAACGTTTTTATCATAACCAAATCATGTTCTGTGAAGAAATACTTGACTGTAATCCGCTTGCCTGAATTTGATTAAAATAACTAAATTAATCAGTGACTTTCAGTTAATCTACTCTTGACTTAAGGGAATTGCGGGTTAGGGAAAGTTTACAGAACTCTTAAATGGAACTTATTTTCGGCGCACTCTGTGGTCACGTCTGGGCACAACAGTGAGAAGGCCCCAACGATCCAGGAGTACTTATATTATACCCTCTTCCCAGGAGAGTATAATATATATATATATATATATATTATATATATATATATATATATATATATATATATATATATATATATATATATATATATATATATAAATGAAAAGGTTTATTGGCAGATTATAGTCCATATGACAAATATTATTAATACACTGCAGTTCATATGCTAAGGATAGAAATATATACAGTTGATTAGAAATAATACAGTGCTGTCAAAGTTAAATGGAGCTACAGACAGACGTTTTCGTACCAAGAATTCCATAGCTTAGAGGATAAACGGCAAGACTCATGGATAGCTTGGATAATCGGGTTGGTTGATTTTTTAATTCTTTGTATCAGACTGTATTGAACACGTCTTGTTACCTCCGGGAAGTCGGGACATTGCGGGTAGCAAACATTTGCGAAGTTGAGCATCTCGAGGGTAATTTATGTGAGTCTAAAAGACCTGTTGTACAGCAAATTTAGGGTTCTGCCAGAACCTTTTTTATAATTCACCCAGAGTTGCTGTCCGTAAAAATTACTGCAGAAAATACGAAAGAGAATGTCTTTAACTGCACTTGTACAGAACCGAAAGTTCCTTATAGTCATATTCGCTTTAGCACAAAGGCTTCGAGATTGTTTTCTTATATCCGAGTCATCACTCAAGGAGCTGGTAATAGTTTGACCCAAATACCTAAACTCTTGTACTTCCTCAATCACTTCACCTTTTATTTTAAACCAATATCAGCTGGCTGATTACAGCTTTTAGGATGAAATTGCATAACCTTAGTTTTTGTAACATTAAAAAGAATATCATGTTTCTGCGAATACACTTCGCAGACTTTTAGTAGCTAATCTAGACCTTTAACAGAGGGATTTATTGACACCATATCATCGGGGAGAGCAAGGAACCTTGTCTCACCCCGCAAGAGGAGCCAAACATTCGGATAGTACATTGTCCCACCTAACGGTAAAAGATTGGTGGAAATACCAAAATTTTGATAAAATTTAATATGTACATGGGACCCTTCCTGTCTTTCCTGTCTTCTAGTTTTTTAAATAAAATATTGTGGTTCACTCTATCATATGCCTTACTTATATCTAGGAAACAGCTATAAATAGTTGAATTACTGTCAGCGTATTTAGATATTGTTTCTTTAAGTACATAGATACACAGGTCAGTTGAGTGGGACCTTTTAAAACCAAATTGACTAGGAGATGTCCATAGGTAATCATTTAATCGGAGTAACAAGAGTTTTTCTAGTAGTTTCGAGAAGCAGGAAACGACAGCAATAGGCCTGTAATTATTGCTGGACAGAATGTCTCCATACTTATTTTTGACCAGGGGCAAGCTATATATCCTCATGAACTCTGCTCGGATATAGCTATGAGCAAGCATGGCTGATAGGAACAATGATATATGCAGACATACTACGTCACTGGCATATTTTAAGTGCTCATTCGATAGGTCATCTACTCCTGACGCAGAACCAGTCTCCTAACTCTTTAATTAACCTCTTTACTTCAGGAACGGATATCAAAGTATTTTCCCTTGTCCCTCCCACAGTCGTTTCGTTGCAATCTATCTTAAAATTATCCCTACTCACACTGTTAAGAATGTTAGAGTAGTAGTTTTTCCACAACTTTGCAATTTCATCCTCCCCCCGACACCCCATCGATTGTCGGAGGGAGGACACTTTTGACACCCGTTTGATTCTTAACAAATTTCAAAAATTTGTTATTATCGTTATTTATGCGAGCTTCACAGGCTTTTGATGCTCGAATAGACTCTTCTTCCTGTTTACATCGCCTTATGGC
Source organism: Bathynomus jamesi (assembly GCA_023014485.1). Taxonomy (NCBI): domain Eukaryota; kingdom Metazoa; phylum Arthropoda; class Malacostraca; order Isopoda; family Cirolanidae; genus Bathynomus; species Bathynomus jamesi. Next base: position 1,244,219 of record JAJOZX010000646.1, on the reverse strand, counting down.
CGCCTTATACTAACCCCTACTTCTATACATATTTATGTATACTGGTTCTAATCTGAGTCTACCATGAAAGCCCCACAAATCGTAGGCGTTTTTCAATCCCCTCTTCAGGGAGGCAATAAAATCATTCCATCCAGTAATAATCTTAGTATGGTAGTTGTAAGATTTAATCAGGGGGCTTCCTGCTTCTCTTAACAGGAATACTATCTTACTATAATACCTATCTATGAGTTTACAGTGAGAATCATTTAAGCAAGGATTACTAAAGGCTAGATGCAAAATTTCTAAATTATTAAAGAGGTGACCTGTTCTGTCTTTGTATTCTATTCTCTGTTGCATATTAACATTAGACCAATCGACGCGATTGTCCTTACGTATTGAGTTCTTGTTATGTCGTGTTGCGCATAAATTGGTAAAATTAATTAATAGTTCTAATGGTCTATGATCAGAAAGGAAATCATGCAGAATATGAACTCTAACAATTCGATCCTATAGATTATTACTAGTGAGACAATGATCAATTCACCTGGTGGTTCCACTCATATCACTAACGTATGTAAAATTACCACTGGTTACCCCTAATACGTCTACATCACTTATACTTAATTTGGCCGACTCGCACATGTTACCCAATTCTACAAAGAATTTCGAGTTCACATGTCCGTTAAAGTCCCCCATTATTATACAGTGAGAATATTTGGGGTTATCTGATGATGACTTAATTTTGTACAGCAAATCAGTGTATTCACTTAGATTACTGCCGTTGTTGTATGGTAAATAGCAGTTTACACTTAATATGCAATCATTAATTTTTCACTATATACACACACACACACACACACACACACACATATATATATATATATATATATATATATATATATATATATACACCACACACACACATATATGTATGTGTATATATATATTACAACTCAGAATGGTTCTCTGAGAAACTTGTATGTTACACACAGACCGTGCATGGAACAAGGAACTCTTCTGGAAAATTAAATTGACTATCGCCTGAATAAGTAATGGTAAATGACAAATACTAAAGTTTTTCTTTTTTATGACGGAAGCCCAACGTTGGCAACGGGTCACTAGCAAAGAGGTCCCAAAATATAGTTTCCTTCACCAGCTATCTTCTAAATAGATAGGACCCAGATTTGGAACAAGGTCTAGGGTTTAAAGCTTCCCGGACCGCTACATTCCGCTAAATTTGCAGATGGTACAAAAGTAGGGCCTAGTTGTTCCCAGTTACAAACATAGATTAGGAACCTAGTTTAATAAGTGGCAGCTGAAATTCAATGTTCAAAGTCATCCATTTTGGTAGAAATTAGTTAAACTCAAGAAAATGTTTTTGCCAATATAATTCGTGGTGATCGAAAATCTTCTGTGCAGTGCTTTGATGTGGGGAAATAATGCAAATAAAATGCAAATAAAATGTTCATTACAAGAGTAAGGAAGTCACTCGTACATTTTATAATTCTTTGGTTAGGTCTCACCTAGAATCAAACCTGGTCTCTTCACCATAGGCAGCTATAGAAGTGTTTGAAGGAGTGCAGGGTAGTGCCACCAAGCTTATCTCTGCTTAAGAAGATTGCAATACAGTGAAAAATTAATGAGTTATACATATACATGTTTAGATTTGAGAGACATTGTTCGAAGAGAGTTATGATACAGTTGTTCAAAAATGTTGTCAGGTTTGGACAATTTAGATGTAACTTTTTCTTATTAGAGTCTGATTTTGTAAACTTTTTTATTACAAAATACAGTCATAGGCTTTTATCGTTTAATCTCAATAGGAAAAGGCCGCCCCTAAATCACGGATAACTGAGTAAGTACTCTATTTACAAGATTTCTTTTTGATTAACAAATTTATCAAGTTCTTCTTAAAGTCATTCCAAAAGTCCACCACCCTAAAACTAAAAAAATATTTAGCTAGATCTAAAGGAGAGGAGGGACGACAAGCTTTTGACCTTCGTGAAATGAGGAATCATCGCACGGAACATTTGAAAGGTTGAATTCTTCCCAATTCTTACCAATTTTATTTTTTTTGTAATGACCACTACTTTTATTTCTAGTTTCTAACGGAAATAATTTTTTCTATCTATCCTATCTATACCAGCAAACATTTTGTATAGTTCAATCATGTCACTCCTAATATAATTTCTTTTAAAAGAGAACATTCTTAATTCCTTTAGTCTATTCCTAGAAGCTAGAAAGAATCCTTATCCTTCAAGCCAGGGACAAGTTGCTATACGCTGAACACCTTCCGACATATCTATATCTTGCCTGAAATGAGGAGACCTTGTCTGTATACAATAGTGTAGATGTGGTTTAACATATGAACTGTAAAATTTGGTTATTACCTCTTTCCTTTCGTAACTCACATTTCTGTTTATAATTCTCAACATTTTATTAGCTTCAGTCCTAGTTTCTAGGCACTGCCTTGAAGATTTAAGTTTTGGTAATAATTACTCCTCGATCTTTTTCCTTATTTACAGCCTCCAACCAATTTCCACCCATTCCATACCCAAATTCTTTGTTGTTCCCTGCAACATGAAGAACCTTACAATTATAGCAATTGAATTGCATTTGCCATTATCTGCCCTTTCCACTAGCCATATTCAGTTTGCGTACAGTCAAATCTTCCTTTTTCCGTAAACTCTAACGCCGTGGCCACGTCGTATCACCGTTTCCCGTTACAACAGCGGAGTTAAGCGAAGTTGAATCTGTTCACTAATTGAATGGGTAACCATTCCCAGCGTTCAGATGTTATAACAACCCTTAGGTGTTTCGGATTCCACGTTTATCAACCAAAATAGTGACAGATATATTAATTTGTAAGCCAAAACACAATACACAGCAAACACACACTCTAATGAAGAAAGGTGTTAACGCAATGAGGTTAATAATATTTTATTTTATACATATATATATATAAAATATTATGTTATTATTATATATATAATAATATAGTATTATATTATCATAATATATAATATTTATAAACAAATTTTTGCTGTTTTGGTTAAAATATATATTTAAATCAAAACAGCGAATATTTGCTTATAAATATTATATATTTATGAAAGAGAAAAAATATCTTAGAATTTTGTAAATCTATTCTTCGTAGTAATTGTGTGTGTGTAATATATATATATATATATATATATATATATATATACACACACACAATATATATATATATATATATTATATATATATAGAAATAGGGGCATTTGTTGGGGACACCTGGTATACCTTGAGATACCTTGCCTTCAGAACGTTTTGAATGACGGTTCAGGATCAACCTGCAATCGACGCGTCTGCGGCCTCCCCCAACCCCGAGCGTTACCTAAGTTTTGAACGGCTCCTATTGCCTGGGTACCATCATCTTTTGTAATGTTACCACCCAACTTCTCAACATATGTAATTTCGTCATTTTTCTTCCATGTTATGTATGGAAAATTAAAATGTCCACACAGTAAAATAATTGGTGCTGGGGTTTTGAGTGATTTTGGCATGTTTTAAATTTCATTTGTAACGAATTAGAGCTCACCTTTTGCGGTCTTTGGTGGTCTGTACACGTTAATAATGATTAGGTTCAGTACTTTTACTTCTAAAATAAGAATTTTGACTGTGCTCTTTGATTTGCTAACCTTCAGTTCACATGTGAATGTGTTTTCCCTGTAAATGCAACAGCCTACTCCTTTTCTAGCAAATCTATTTGCTCTGTATATGCTCTCGTCCATTACTATTTCAGTGTCCTCGAAGCAATGTTCACAGCCGTTTTCGCATTTATGCAAGTGTGCTTCCGTTAGACAAATGATATCCGTATTGGTTTCTTGAGCTATAATTTGCAGGTATTGTGATTTGCAGTCAGCATGATCAGTGTATAGGCCTTGCTGTTACTTCTCTTATTTACGGCTTTAGCTGTTTTTTCTCGTTTTCTTATATACAAAGTGTTCACAAAAGTAAATAGACCACTGTGATTGTCCTCAAGAGAAAATGGCAACGCTCATCAATGGAATGCCAGAATGTGTCAGCTTTGTAGAAACCGAAGGTGTCTATTTACTTTTGTCATCCCCCCCCCCCCCATCTCTCTCTCTCTCTCTCTCTCTCTCTCTCTCTCTCTCTCTCTCTCTCTCTATATAATATATATATATATATATATATATATTAAAATAACTATATTTTGAAAAATAAGGTAAAAATGCAATATTTTCTAAATCATATTTCAACATTTTAAAGATTAACACTATATATATATATATATATATATACACACACACACACACACACACACACACATGAGTTTATAAACATTAAATTCTAAACTTTATAAAGAAATATGTGTCGTCTGACAGCTTGTGTGTAAACCTCATCAGATAATTTAAAGATATGTGGTAATTCTATTGCAATAAACCTGCGATATTACTCCACTTCTTTGAAACTTAAAATATGCATACGTAAGCATTTTCTTCATTATTTTACTTAAATTAAATTTCATTATTTTAATATCAGTTAAAGGCATTTTATACTTCTTTTCACAAGCAACCAGAACTTGGCATTTTTAAAATAGTTATACTTGGTGAATAATCTATACAGTTAAAAGTATATTAGATAAGCATTGTCAATGTAATTAATTTACCCTCAGAGAAAATACTGAGCACACATATATATATATATATACTGTATATATTATATATATATATGTACGATAAAAAAGGCTCAAACTTATCAATCCGAGCGTAAAACAACACCAGAGGGCTTATTTTTGGATAGTTGTACCGAAAATGCATTTAGTGTTTCGATTTCTTCTTCTTTCTTTATGTACGATGAAGATCTGTCAAGCCGAAGGTTTGTGTAAGAAGAAACAGTATACCTTCTACGCTATTTGCACCGTGGTAAGAAATTTTTTACATTCACACAGTTTCAACGTATACTGTATCAAAATTTATTTGAATTACTTCACTATTTAATAAGGCTTTTACTGTATTTTAATTTTTTTTCAAAACTGGCACACAGAAGTCTTTTTATCATAATGACGTCATAGATACTATTCCTCATAATGTATAACTTAAAGGTATAATTCTATTTTTCTATTCTATTTTTCTGGTCCGGAGTTGATATATATATAGTCTATATATATATATATATATTATATATACTGTATATATATATATATATATAAGCAGAGCCTTCGGCTCCCTGCCCTATGGGCGTGGCTTTGCTTCGCAAACTCGCCTCCGGCGAGGGCACGTTAGGGTTACCCCTTTGGGGGGGAAGTCATTCTCCCTCTCCCCCCAAAACCCTCTCCCCCCTTTATGCAACTTGGGGATAACCCCCACCCCCTTGTTGCATAACTCCCCTCCCCCATTAATTAATAAAGTCTTTATATATAAAGTTTGAATTTTCATAAACTAATTTTAATTAGAAATTATTACTAACAATAGGAATATGTCCTGAAGCGCTGGAAAAATAAGAACTTATGACTTTAGGTCGTCCTGTTGGCAAAATTAAAAATCTTTAAGAACATAACCTTATACAGTATATATATGGTAATCATACAAGTTACGGTAAGATTCAATTTAGCTAAGGTTAGGTTAGGTTTTTTATCTTTATTAATTTTATTTTGACTTTGAATCCAACCGTAACCTAACCTAACGTAACTTAAATTGAATCCAACCGTAACCTAACCTAACCGAACTGAAACTGAACGGCTTGATTACCACATACAATGGCGCTCATAAGTATTCGTAAAGACTATAGACTTTATAGAGAAATATTTCAATTATATTCATCCTTATCTTTTGTACCATGCATAGGATAGTTATGAATAGTTTACCGTTCGTTTGGGAAAATTTAACAAATGACAAAATTTGTTTAACTCCAATATACAGGGTGGGCCAAAAAAAAACTATTACCCAACTTTTGAAAAAATATTGTGGCTCACCCTGTATACTGATCTTACTGCTGAGGCCCTATGTTGTACCCATACTTTTACTCTTTCAAACGCTGGCTTTGAATCTTGATTCAACGCCCTAGGAATAGAGGTACAGGCTCACAACTGGAGGGAGGTATCAGAATATGATGCTCAATTGAAAGGCGGTCAAAGTCAGCAACTGATACTTTCAGATGACAGTCAGGTTCTCCATAAATAATTATTTTTCCCAATTTTTACACAAAATAATTAATTTATTTCCTTTTTCATTTCAAACCATCATTCTGCTATAGTTGGTGAACAAGTTATAACATAATGAAATACTCTTTGGAAGATGAAGCATTGATACTGAACTTGCGTAAGGAGAAACACTAGGGTGCAAAACAAATGAAGAAAGAGTTTCCAAATAAACGATGGACGATACCTGGACTTCAATATCTCATGAAGAAAATCGATATCACAGGGTCGACCAAAGAAAAGAAGGCAGTGGAAGGCCAAAAACATCATGTACTGAGAAAAATATTGACACGGTTTCATCCATGATATGCAATCAAGAAGAACGGCCCAACACCCACAAGTCCGTTAGAGAAATTTAAAAAACTACTGGTATTTCTCGCTCTAGTGTTCGTCGTATAGTAAAAGATGATGTGGGTCTTAAATGTTTTAAAAGAGTCGAAGTTCATAAGCTCTATGCATCAAATAAACAAGCAAGAGTTGAAAAATGTCGTGCTCTGTTAGATCGATTCCCAGACAGAGAAGTGTCGAAAATATGGTTCAGCGATGAGAAGACCTTTACAGTTGCTTCGACAATAAACACACAAAATGACCGAGTTTATGGAAGACAGGACAAAAAAATATATCAGTCTAGATCGACTTTGCAGGAAACGTCCGCATTTTTCTCAAAAAATCATGGTTTCCATATTTATTTCAAAGTTAGGGAAGTCAGAGATTGTTTTTGTTGATCAAAATGCCAAAATCACTGCTGCTTAGTACCAAGAAAAAATCTTTGATGCGGTACTGCCGTCGATAAGGGAGAAGTCAAGGTTGCAAGCGTGCATTGATAATGGAGGAGGGCACATTCCGCATAATCTTGGACTCAATTAGGTAACTGTATAGAAACAGAAAGTTTTTCTACCCGTGTCTGTATAACAGCGAATTACAAAATAATGGTTACAGTAAGCAAAACTACAACTTCACCACGAGATAGACCATGAAATTCTATACAGGACACATATATTGATTGCACAAATAACATTTAATAAAGGTAAAATTATATTGTTCAAAATCAGGGTAATAGTTTTTCTTGGCCCACCCGGTATAATGTGAAATATCAAAGAATTTGAGGAAAATCAAAAAGTTAAAATTCAAAAGTTTTCGTACATTTACTTACAAAATTATTTAATACTGTGTGTGTCCACCTTTTGCTTGAATGACTTCAGTGATTTGTTTTTCTACAAGATTTCGACATCTCAGTAAAAATTTTAGCCCATTCTTCTAAAGAAAATTGTTGCACTTCCTTCAAATTCGAAAGGTTTCTCCTGCGGACACCTTTTTTCAAATCAAACTATAAATTCTCGATTAAATTGAAATCTGGGTTTTGACTGGGCCACTCGAGAAGCTTTAACTTCTTTTGTTGAAATCATTTTATGGTGCTCTTACTGTTATGTTTTGAACCATTATCTTGTTGCAGTGCCCAATTGCGACCCATTCGCAACTCCCGAACTGAAGGCAATATATGTTCTAAAATTTCCTGATATTTCTTCGAATTCAAGATTCCATTAATGATAACAAGCCTTCCTTCACAAGAAGCACAAAGAATCAAAGAAGCAAACTACCACCACTATACTTAACCGTAGGAAGGATTTTTTTCCTCGATTGCAGTATTTGATTTTCGCAAAAAATACTGTTGCTCGTTGTTTTTGAATAATTAAATTTTGGTCTCTCTCGTCTGTTCAGAGAATATTCTTCCAGAATGCAAATCCATCATTTTGATGATCTTTGGGTACTTTAAACGAGCTTCTTTGGGCGCATTTCGTAGCAGAGGTTTTCTTCGGGCAATTCTTCCGTGCAGACAAATTTTTTCTCAATGAACAACGTAGAGTAGAGAGATGGACATCGCTCTTTGACAGTCTTAATGTTTGGCAAATATCACCCGCAGTCACTCGTAGCTTCGTAGCAGCTATTCTTTCAATCCGTCTAGCTGTATGTTCTGAAATCTTGCAAGGTCGTCCACACCTTGGTAGAGCTTTGATTGTTCCAAAGCTTTTCCATTTCTTTATAATTGCAGCAACCGTCGTAAATGGAATTCGAAGTTCTTCTATCTTCCTACAACTCTTTCACAGATTCGTGTGCAACAATAACAGATCTCTTGAGAGCGTTAGCTAGTTCTTTCTCACGACGATCCATTGCTTACTAATGGCTTGCGCAGTCATCCGTCTACCATGAAGATTCACAGAAAAAAGTCTAGAATTTAGATTTCTAATCAGTGAAATAATTAAAAGCTCCTGGGTGGTGTAGTGGTTAGCGTTGCTGACTACGAATCCATCGGCCCCGTGATCGAGACCCGATGACGGGAGGCGGCGCGCACAAAACCCAGCTGTTCATCCTTCCACATAAAAAAAATTGGTTGGTAGATAAATAAGGCGAAGGGGACCTACAGCCAGGGCCGCCGAGAGCTGCCCCGGGCCCCTTGGAAGGATTGGTATATGGGCTCCCCTGCTTACTCAGTATTTGATTATGAATGTTTTTTGTATACATAACGAGCAAACTGATTATATGTCTAAGTCACTATTCAAAACATACAGTATGAATAAACAACTCGGAAGAAAATGACCATTTTATTTTTCGAATGAATTATATTAATTCTATAACCATACAATTTACAAATGCAATACCAGTCCATGCAGGCAAAATAATTGTTTACTGCAAGATTTTCATAATTAGAAGTGTACTTTCTTTGCCTTCTCTCTAGCAAAGTGGTAAATGATTCTGGTGAAATTTAAAGTACGGGCTAACTGACTTTCAATTACAATGGTTTCCAGATCTGTCAGTCGGTCTTGGGCATCGGTGGACCGCGGATAATATTTTATCTGTTTCAGTTTGACTATGATAATCTCTATAAAATGTATGTTCATTAATTATATTTCGTCTCTGTTATTTAATCAATTGCTTTATTAATATTTTTAGATTTTATTCCCCCCTCTTTCCGGGCCCCATAGAGGTCCGGGCCCCGGGGATTTATCCCGGCTTCCCCGCCCTCTCGGCGGCCCTGCCTACAGCTTTACCTGGTATCTGAACCACACATCGCTACATAATCTAGTTCTAGAGGCAGAGGACGGTCTCCTATCCATCTATTACCCAGACCCAATGTCGCTTAACTTCGCTGTTCAGTGGGAATCGGTGTTACGACATCAGCCATATGTTTCATGCCGAAATTTGGGAACCCCAACTAAACTTTTTAAAATATTTGACTTTAGATGCATCCACAGAACTATAAATACTTACAATATGTAGAAGCCCCTTGTCATATATTTATAAACAATAACTATATTGGAACGACAGCTATGTCCCCGCGTACTGTATATACGTAATCTTGTTCTTTGATGCGGAAACCTGATTCTTCCTCGCGAAACACCGTCTTTTGACGATACATACGTGAATGAAGTTTCATCAGTATTCTGAGCGGTTCAGAATTTATGGCGCATACACGGAAAAGCTCCATTTGACCCTTGACCTCTATTTGTGACTGTAACCTTTGATGCAAAGGCCCTGTTCTTGCTTTGGGCGATACATACTGTATATATGTATGACGTTTCATCAATTTAGGTTGAGCGTTCAAAAGTTACGGCACTGTCACGAAAATGTGACGAACGGACGGACAGACAAGCGCAATCCAGTGTGACTCCTTTCAAATATATTTGGAAGGGGCATAAAAAATAATGAGTAAAGGGAAATCAAGATCTTATAAAAACAGATAATGAGTTTTTTAAGATTACATCACTAAAGTTTAGACACCTTTCAAATAAATAATACGTAGAACGTCCTTTTGCTGCGATTACTTGAAGCAAACGTATCCTAAATCCTTGTACGAACTTCTGGATTCGTTCCTTTGGTAGCCGTGACCATTCTTCTTGACAAGATTCCTTCAGTTCGGTAAAATTCTTCAGATTTGTTGCTTGGACCATCGTTTCAGATATTCCCAAGACGCTCGATGACAGTAAGGTTCGGGAACTGTGAAGGCCATTGCAAATTTTTTTCCTTCTGTTGCAACTGTTTTACCGCACTTTGGAATCTATGCTTCCGATCATTATCCTCTTGGAATATCCACCCACGGTCCATCTTCAACTTCTCACCGCAGGCAGAAGGTTTTCATCCAAACTCTACTGATACTTTGCTGAATTCATTGCTCCATCAATTCGAACCCAACTTCATTGTCGGGATAGTGTTTTTTTTCATTAAATTCTTTGTTGTTCTTTCTCCAAAGAAACCTCTTTTGACTGAGCCGAAAAGCTACACTTCTGTGTCATCAGAACAGAGAATCCTGCACCAGGACTCTTGGGAATTCTAATTGAGACGTGCAGCTTTGTAATGACACACAAATGGCTTCTTCCTTGGCCCTTGCAACCCTTTCGTGTAAGCAATTCTTTTAAAGTGTTCTCTGTACTGTGCACTGAGATAAGTGCTACTTCAACCTCAACTGGAGGTCCTTGGCAATAAGTTGGACGTTCTGGGCGACATCTCTGAAAATCCTTCTCCAGGATCTGGGGAAGAGTTTTTTGGTCTTGCGAAAACACTGTACCGAACTACTTCCATAGTGGTAGGTACTTCGAGATTCTTGGTTGCCTTCTTCTAGTTTTCAGGACATATACACATCAACATTCGTGAATTATAAAGTCGATATTTTTATGCCTGAAATGCTAATGAATACCTATTACATTTATTTAACACTTATTTCTAAGTCTAAACTTTGCCTGGAAGCGTATACAAGTAAATTCTGATTATGGCTGCCCCTGTAATACATTCGTGCATTCTGGGAATTCTACGAACTACTGATTTGAAGGGTGCTTAAACTCATTATTTTTTATAAATCTATGACAACAGCTTCATACAAATTATGTCTCAGCATTTTTGCTTCTCTGGACTCCTCACATTTCAAATATTGGAGCAAGTGTAGTTTACGTCCCCTTTGGTGCCTAGTGTAGTTTACGTTCCCCTACATTATCCTAGTGTAGTTTACGTTCCCCTACATTAGCCTAGTGTAGTTTGCGTTCCCCAACTTTGTCCGCGTATACCTAATCAAATAAAATGTTAAAACTAACGAAAATATTACGATTTAACCTAACCAATCGTAAATATATATATATATATATATATATATATATATATATGGACTACGTCGTGGCCAATGTCGTAACACCGCTTCCCGGAGATCAGCGAAGTTAAGCGACATTGGGTCTGGGTAGTAGTTGGATGGGAGCCTCTGCGCCCAGATTATGTAGCGACCCGTGGTTCGGATCCCACGTAAAGCTGTAGGTCCCCTCCGTCATATGACCTTAGATGTTGCGAAGGAGGTTAAACAACCCCAATTAAAAAAAAAAAATATATATATATATATAAAAATTGACGATTGGTTAGGTTAAGTTATATATAGTACAGGGTGTCCCGTAAGTCTGGACCCATAGGGAAAAATAATAAAATTACAAAATAGTCCAAAAATTTATTACATAATCTGTTCAAAGTGTCCGCCGTTGTGTCGCACACATAGTTGAAGACGCAATCTCCACTGCGACAGCACTTTCTGAATCACAGTCGCAGAAATTTCTTGACACGCCTCCACAATGCGTGCTTTAAGGTGGAAAATGTTCTGAAGTTTGACCTCCTACACTTTGGCTTTCAAGTGGCCCCACAAATAAAAATCATAATAAAAAATAATAATAATAATAACATAATAAAAAAATATATTATAAATCCCTATGGGTCCAGACTTACGGGACACCCTGTAGTATATATATATATATATTGGTTAGGTTAAGTCGTAATATTTTCGTTAGTTTTAACGTTTTATTTGATGGATTCATTTAAAAAATGTCTCCTAAAGATCCTAGTGTAGTTTACGTTCCCCAACTTTGACCGAGTGTAGTTTGTGTCCCCTTTTGCGTCAGGGGGACATAAACTACACTGGCTCCCAAATATTTTCAAGAATGTTCTAGTACGTTGCCCAAAGTGTTGCATGCAACGCTCGCTCTCTCTCTCTCTCTCTCTCTCTCTCTCATATATATATATATATATATATATATATATATATATATGAGAGGAGAGAGAGAATACTATGTTTTCTACTCTTAGCCAATTAAATCAACTTTAACCTCTTTAATATCTCCTGCACTCATCCAGAGCCAAATTGGAAGGTCCTTATTTCCTCTCACTATTTATTAGACTGTTTACCATGTGGGAAACTTTACTTTGGACTCCATTGAAAATATGTCGGAAAAAGCAAGACAGGAAAACCTGAGAAGAAGTCTCTGCCCTTGTCCGGAAGGTTCTGTTGGGTGGTTCTGCACATCTTCAATCAGAAACGCAGTTTATCAGTACCAACATAAAGCTCTATGCAATATTTAATGTAAATACGAGGAAGTGCTAAAAATAATGAAATTATAATGATTATTATTATTATTATTATTGTTACTATTATTATTATTGTTGTTTCAGACTTGAAGCACGTGTGGGGGAGGAAGTGCTCCAACATGTTTTATCAACAAATTTCAAGCAGTTTACACTATCAGCTCTTAATTCCTGTTCAGAATTCGTGAAAGAAGGTATCAAGAAATGACTCCAACCGAAGTCTTGTGTAAACCTAAAGGAAAGTTCAGTATTCATCTTTCTTCAATAAAATTGCCATGTTGTTTTTAACAGACAAAAATAAATAAAAAATTAATGTGACTTTTCCTATACACATTATTAAACTTTTATATAACATGATAACGGATAAACGAAATAAATTATTAATAGGATCCAAGCTGTGTACTAATAATATAATTATAACAGTGAAAACAATTTTCTTCGCTATCATATGTCTGTTTTGAAAATCCAAGTTCTTAAACAGCCACACGTAAGTAATGATAGAGTAAGCAAAAATCAGTAAACGATTATCTTAGAGTCTGTAGCATATACGAGTATGTACCAATGTTGAAATTCTCAGATTGAACTCTCAACACATAGGTAAGTTTTGAACTTTAGTTTTGCATGGTCCCTTCGACAGACATCTATGGGATAGACCTGCTCTTGAAACCGAAACTTTGGACGTTGAGACGCTGCCTTCCCGAGTGTAACAGACCCACAAACCTTTCCGACACGCTAACTTCTACGAATTACAAAAAAGTAATGTGTCGATACAGTGACGTCATTCCAAATTCTGTTTTGAAATTGTGAACAGTCGTTCATACTCAACTAAAATAAGTAAAGTTAAGACTTTAAGACCGAACAACTTTCTAGTTTTGGTATGATCAGTGTTTTCAACAAGGGAAACATTACGTTCTTGTTTCTTATTTTAAAGGTTCTCAGTATGTCGAGAATGATGTCACTGTATCGACACATTTACTTTTTCTCGGTCAGAGATGGTAGCAGCTACAAACGTATATGGTCTGAGATTTGTGGTAAACATTTTAATTCTAATGAAGCTAAAGCTTTCTTCTTCAATCGTATTGTTAGTTTATGGAGTGGATTGTAATTTGTAATTGTAATTTGTAATTGTAATTTGTAAATGTAATTGTCAATTTGCCAGGTCTTCATTTTTGCAAGTTGGGGATATATATAGTAGGTAGGGCATTAATGGATTTCAGTTATTAGTCACTACTCAGCCAGTCAGTTAGGTACCAATACGCGAAAGCGAGAGACAATATTGAGTCTAACTTCTGAACTCGTAGAAGACGTCGCTGTCAATTGTCAAGCGTCAATACACAGTAGCAGATGACAAAGTTTCATACAAGGTGTGTGAATTTAATATTCTGGTTTTAAAATCCAGACATAGCTATACTATGTAGATTTTTTCCCATCTATGTTTTTGGTATTTAATTACCACGTTAAATTTTAAATGTAATTGTAATTACAATTGTATCATAATTGCCAATTTAGGCTTCAGAGCAATTGTAATTGTATTTGTAATTGATGAGACGAGGGGTGTAATTCTAATTGTATTTGTAATTTACCTCAGAAACTGTAATTGAAACTTCAAACTTTTATTAAAAAAAGAATAGAAGTGGCAGAGTTTTACAATTTTTAGATATTTGTTATGACACTAATATATTCGCAATACTCTCATCTGAATATGCCATTGGAAGCATGGAGGCTTTTTAGGCAAAATTAATAGTATTTACCTTATTTATTACACAAAAATAGTGAAAGTGGCAAGTAATAATAAGAGAGACTACAAAAAATAATAATAATAGCACTAATAATAATAATAATAATAATAATAATAATAAATACAATATAAAGTTTACCAAATGTTACATGATTTTAAATTAAATGATTTATTGTATATTTAGCAGAAAATATTACATGAAACAGTGAAAGTGGCAAGTAATAGTAATCGTGACAACAAAAACTAATAATAATGACAACAATAACAATATAAATATTGAATAGGAAACAACCTTTACTGATAAAATAAATATAATTTTAAATTAAATGGTTTATTGTATATTGAGTACAAAATAAATGCTGTTTAATAATAATAATAATAATAATAATAATAATAATAATAATAATAATAATAATGGTAAAAAAATAATAAATTATAAAATTAAAGGTGATTAATAAAATTAGCATATTTTAAATAGTCTTAGTTGATTACAAAATTGATTACTAGGGTAACAATTCAATAGTGAAAATATACATCAGTAGGAGCTAATGAAATACTTTTTTTAGTGATTTGCGAAATAAATTTAGTGATGAAACTTGCCTGATATGCATGGGAATTGCATTCCATACATCTGCTCCTTTGAATGAGAGTGTATTTCCTGCAGTTTCTATTGTACGAGTATAATTAGGTTTGTATATAAAATCACTGGGCAGTCCGGTGTTATAACGATGGTGTATTTGATGGGGGGCGATTGCTCTTTGAATGGGTGATATATGTCAATTTTTGTTAATAGCTTTGAAAATACTGACAGCAACACTGAATATATATAATTCATTTAGTTTCAAAATATTTAGCTCTTTAAACATTGGGGAAGTGTGACTCTGTCTGTTGTCATTATTCGAGAGAGTTCGCAGACATTTTTTATGAATTACTTCCAAAGGATGTTTTATATATTTCTTTGAGCTCCCCCATGCTGTGATGCAATATAATAAATGTGGATGGATGAAGTACTTTATAGGGTAAGACCTTAAGAAGTGCGTTTTAAGGAAGGGTCTTTTTTAGTTTAAATAATACAAAGAGAAATCTTGATATTTTGAATTTGATATGTTGTACATGACTTTTGAAATTTAATTTTTCGTCAAAATTAACGGCAAGTACTTTAACCTCATTCACTCTTGCAAGAGTAGTATTCCCAGTTTTTACTTGACAGTTTGTATTAATGTGTTTTGTGGTAATAATCATATAAGATGACTTTGTCAGGTTCAATAAAAGTTTATGATCACACATTCGTTTATACGCGTTTTTCTAATTGCCTGTTCGTTTCATTAATCAGAAAGTCCGAGTTATGATGGGAAGAAGTAAGTGTGGTATCGTCTGCGCATTATACGCAATTTAATGTAGTAGAAAGATGAAAATCGTTAACGTGAATTAGAAATAGTAATGGCCCGAGAATAGATCCTTATGGGACTTCACTAGTTAGAATCGCCTTGTCGGATAAATTGTCTTTAAATCTGATGTACTGATGGCGATTTGACAAATATGATTTTAAACCAATCGAGGATATTTCCTCTTATTCCATATGTGAAGTTCATTCAATAAGATTTCATGCGAAAGTGTATGAAATACTTTTAACAAGTCGAGGAAGATGAAGGCAGTGTGTTTTTTGCTGTTTAAGTTCTGATAAACATTTTTTAATAGCATGTTTGTAGCATCTTCCGTTGTATGTCCACCTCTAAACCCAAATTGTTTTAGTTAAAGTTTCTTATTTGATCAGGAATTTAGTAAGTTTATTGCGCACGATTTTTTCAAGTACTTTACTTGAAGTTGGCAATAAGAAAAATGGGGCGATAATTGAATGGAGTGTTTAAGTTTCCCGACTTAAATACAGAGCATATTCTGGCGTCCTTTAGACTGTTAGGGAATACAAATAGTGTTGCTGATTCATTCATTAGTTTACTGATGGGATTGCAACTTCATCGGATACTAATTTGTATATTTTTTACCGGGATCATATTGATGTCAGAATCTTTATTTTTGAGATTTTTTATTGGTGGTGAGAAATCGTTTGGGAGGATTGGATCAAAGAAAAATGAGTTTGGATTTGGTTGTGGCATGTATTGTCGGTAGTGAATGTCTGTAATTGTGATCGAGGCTGCGGTATTGGGACAGATATTTGCGAAGAAGTTGTTTAATAAATTGGCTATGTCCCTATGTGAGGGGGGACAAGGGATTTGTTTTAACCTTTTTTGTGTTAATTAACTCTTTCAGAGTGTTCCATAGCCTTTTTTGGATTGGATTTTTGTTCATTAATTTTTAAACATTAATGATCTGCTTTTGCTTTTTTAATGACTGCATTAAGTTTGTTGCAGTAATTTTTGTATATCTGCTCGGTAATAATATCAGTTTTCCATAGTTTAAAAAGTGCATGCTTGCGTTTAATACTCACAATGAGTGCTGGTATATCCTATTGGTTGTTGTATTTAGTTTTAGATATTACTTTTGATTTAAGAGGAAAGTTTATGTTTAATATATCCATTAATGTGTCTGAGAATGCTTGAAATTTTGTTCCAATGTCGTGGTTCCTTTCGATTATTCTAGTCCAGTCAAAAGCTGTTATTTCTCTCAGGAACTTTAATTTGTTATTATAGCTGTAAGATCTATAGTCAATTTTTATGTTTTCCTTTGCAGAGAAATGGATGATTAGCATGGTGTAGGTAGGCAAATGATCTGTGATATTTAATATAATTATACTCGAGATGCATTCAAGCGGGGACCGCACCCAGATCTGATCTAGCAGAGTGAAGTCATTGTGAAGTCTAGTTGGCTTTGTAATAGCTAATTTAAAACTACTTGCAGTCATGATGTTGTGAAGGAGGCTTGCATTATTATTTTAATGTTCTTCTGTGAGATCAATATTTAAATCTCCTGTAATGACGCAATTTTACCAATTGGAGGTTAGAATTCTATCGATATCTGTAATAAAAGTTGGTACGTTACCAGTTGGTGGTCGGTACATGCCTAAAATTGAATACTGGGTGTTATGAGTAAAAATTTCAATTGCGAGTGTTTCTGAGGTATTGTTTATGCTTGTCAGTTCTTCGTTACTTTTACTCTTGTAGTTTGAGTCTACAAATATAAGTACTTACACCTCCTCCCCTATTGATATTCCTACATACATGGTAGCTTGTGAACCCTGGAATGTTAAAAAAGATCTTATTATTTTCACTTAACCAGGTTTCACTTAATATAATGCACGTGAATGTATGTTGTAATAATTTTAGGTTAGTTGTCAATTCGTCGAAGTGTCATGGGAGACCGCGAATGTTTAAGTTTAGGAAAGACAGGTTGACATTGTTGTATTTCTTGTTTAAGAAGTTGTCTACTGAGACATAGTCGGAGTTGACTACGTTTTCAGATTCAGTAATTTCATTTACAGGATTGAGTGTGTTTAAAGTGTTGATCATGCTATGAAAATTAGGGTAATACGGTAATAGAAATAATAACAGTTAAGGAAAAAAGATAAAAAATAAAAAATAAAAATACACAGCTCGAACCCTGGTTCGAAGTAATTTGGTTGAATCCTTTAAAAAGAGACTAGATGCTTATCTTGCCTTAAACGCTCAGTTAGAAGCATTTGTTAGCGTATAAAAATTATTGTAGAATTTTCATTGGGATTCTCTCCTCTTTGCTTTAAAATGTTCAACTAATTATCCTTCCTTTCTTTCAACTCTTTCAATTTTCACTTGTCTTTAAATTTTCTTCCATCTTTTAACCTTCCTCCTTAGAGCAGACAGCCTCTATGGACAGCTGGTCTGTTGCTCTTTGGTGTCCTTTGTACTCCTTTGTATATGGGAAAGGTTTGAAAGGCCCTAAACCGTGAGATTTCAAGACTGTTTTTTTTTACTTTCCCAAACCTTTATATTCATAATATAATTATAATTTTTAATGCTGAAACATTTATTATTATTATTATTATTATTATTATTATTATTATTATTATATTACGATTATTAATATTTCGCTTGTAAATTCATCTTTAATAAATACAGTATTTACAATAAAAAAAATAATGAAACCATTTTTCAATTATTGTACGAAATTGAGGAATGTTGCAATCTTTGCCGTAGAAATCAGAGGGTTGAGACCCTGGAGTGCTCACAGAAGCGGGAAAATGCATTTTGAGTGTTTGGAAGTCACGAACCAGACAAAAGGAAATATGGTTGAGACGAGTTGTGCATATACACTCAGGTACGATGCGTCACTGTATATAGGGTCAAAATTCAACTTCGATGAATTCTTTTTGTGCAATTCGTCAATTACACCCACCTAATGGAAAAACACTACTGGTGAAGTTTCATTCGATTCAAATCATGTTTAGGGGTCGCGCAATGAATCTGAAGTTTCACATAAGGGAGAAAGCAAACTATAGCTGGAAAAACAAAAGTCCGAACATAGATTTGGACAGCCACAATTGAGAAAAACTGAAATACAGCTTTAAGACGATCATATTCTCATTGAACAAGTTACTCATCATAAGTTCATAACAGTTGTTCACGCCAAGAGTCTCTTTTGTTTGCTGTCTTCGGGTAAAGATGGCGGTGATCCTGAACGACCTGAAGCATGCACTGAATCTGGTCCTCTTTCTTCGTTCTTCCCGAAGCGGTGAATTCCTGGATGAGGGCGACGCCTCGCTCAGCCGTATCGTTGGTGACCACAAGGCTCTCTGCACGCGCCTTTTCAGCTTTGTAGGTGTCCAACTCCGGCCAGTGCGCTGGGTCGGTCGTCAGGAATCTGGGGTCGATTTCCAGTTATCGAAGATCTTTTTCGGGAAAAAAATTATTATAAATAGGTAGTGTTGCGGCGGGAAATAGTTGAACATCATATGATGTCCATCGGGCTCCAGGGGTTAAAAGACAATTTTTCTCACAAGGCGATGCTAACTAGTGGAGTACCACACGACTATTCTTGGGCTATTACTATTTCTAATTCACGTCAAGATTTTCACATTACAGTATTATTTCTAATCAATTGTATATATTTCTATCGTTAATATATGAACTATCATTGTATTAATAAATAATATTTGCCATATGGACTATAATCTGCCAATAAACCTTTTCATTTTCATCTTTCTACCACATTAAATTGCGTACAATGTGCAGATGATACCATACTTACTTCTCATCATAACGCCGACATTCTGATTAGTGAAACGAACGGGCAATTAGAAAACGTGTATAAACGAATGTGTGATCATAAACTTTTATTGAACCTGACAAAGTCATCTTATATGATTATTACCACAAAACACAATAATACAAACTGTCAAATAAAAATTGGGAATACTAATACTACTCTTGCAAGGATGAATGAGGTTGAAGTTCTTGGCATTAATTTAAACGAAAAATTAAATTTCAAAAGTCACGTAAAAAATATCAAATCCAAAATATCAAAATCTCTCTTCGTATTATTTAAACTAAAAAAGACCCTTCCTCACAACACACGCCTTACACTATAAAGTACTTTATCCACCCACATTTATTATATTGCATCACAGCATGGGGTGGCTCAAAGAAATATATATACTGTAAAACATCCTTTGGAAGTAATTCATAAAAAATGTCTGCGAACTGTTTCGAATAATGTCAACAGACAGAGTCACACTTCCCTAATGTTTAAAGAGCTAAATATTTTAAAACTAAATGTGACTTATAGAAATTCAATGTTGCTGTCAATATGTTCAAAGTTATCAACAGAAATTGACATAAATTATCCGTTCAAAGAGCAACTCCCCCCCCCCCCCCTCATCAAATACACCATCGTTATAACACCATACTGACCAGTGATTTTATATACAAGCCTAACTATACAATAGAAACTACAGGAAATGTACACTCTTTCAAAGGAGCAGATGTATGGAATGTAATTCCCATGCATATCAGGCAAGTTTCATCACTAAATTTATTTCGCAAATCACTAAAAATGTATTTCATTAGCTCCTACTGATGTATAAGTTCACTATTGCCATTTTTACCCTAGTAACCAATTTTGTAACCAACTATTTAAAATATGCTAATTTCATTAAGTACCTTTAATTTCTATATTTTTTTTATTAAGCATCATTTATTTTCTACTAAATATACAATAAATCATTTAAAGTTATGTAGCATTTTGTAAACTTTGTAAACTTTAAATAAAATAAATAGTCTAGTTTCACAATTATCACAGGCCTGCGATGGTTTTGTTGTCCGAAATATTTTATCACTTATACTGTATAGTAATTTTTGCACGCTGATTCCGAAAATAATATTCATTTTTCGCCATCACGTACAGATTTTTCACAAAATGTCATATTTCATATCACGTATGTAAGTAATTTTCATTAAATTTTGATTAAAAACTACTGCCTATAAATGCTTATAAATGCTTGGTTTCACCAAGACATCAAAGAAATGGAGAAGAGATATCAGGGAAGGTGGGACATCAGCATGATGGTTGATTACTGCTGGATGTTAAAACTGGATACTCCAGAATTATTACATAAAAGAAAAGGAACAGCGCGTACATTCGAGACTAAAAGGTATGGATCTCACAAGAAAACGCAGGACAAATAAAGATGAATATGTAATTGACGTTAATAGTCTTCTTTCTTTTTAAAGTTGTTTGCATTTGTAATTAGTATAACAAAGCGAAATAGGTACCTAATGTAAATTGAAATAAATAATATTTATATATGTTGTTGTTTTTCCCTTCCAGTTTGCAGAAAATCCTTACGTGATAGAAAAAAATGGACACCTTATTCGAAATCAGCGTAGTTGAATTATATAAAATCGGTTATTAGTAAGAAAACAACCCTTACAAAGTTCTCCTTCGCAGGCCTGTTAGTTATGTCATTGTAAATTGTAAAAGTACTGTATTTACGAGTATTTCATCAATAAAAGTTATTCAGTATTCACTATTTACAATTATTATTGATATTATTGTCACTATAACTATTATTTGCCACTTTCACTATTTTTATGTAGTAAATAAACTAAATTCCATTAATTTTGCCTAAAAAGCCTCCATGCTTCCAATGGCATATTCAGATGAGAGCACTGTGAATATATTAATGTCATAACAAATATCTAAAAGTTGTAAAACTCTGTCACTTTTATTCTTTTGTGAATAAAGTTTGAATTTGCATTTGAATTTGAAATAAGCCGCAAAACATTATTTAGTTATAACCATGCAGCAATATGTGAAAACATTCCCATTTATCCACATCAAATTTAAATACATTAATTCATATGAATGCATAATGTTTTCTAACAAATACCATTAAAAAGAAAAAACATTTTATTGAACCTACAATCCAGTATTTCTACTATAAAATAGTAAAATAGTATTTTATATAAAGTAATATATAATTACAGTATGACGACAACACGATTAAAAGGGTGAAATATATAACATTATACTAAAAATTAGTTGCAAAATTAACTATTTTGAGTTTGTCCAACCGTTTTGGTGCTTCGTAGTTGGAGATTGATGACATTTTGATCCGGAGCCGTATTTTCCATCCGGCGAGCTACCCCTTTACCTCAAACATAAAGCAAATTTCTCTAGCATGATATCATAACTTTAAGAGCTCCCCCAGCTCTTGTACGGGCAGTCTCAAAGGCTTGAAGACTTTCCTCTATTTTGTATCTGTGAGTGATCAAGGGCTTCACGTTTACCTTTCTTGAAGCAATTATCTCCAAAGCACTAGGGAAACTAAGGGCAAAGATGTTATATATTAAGAGCAAATTTAAATCAGCTTAAAAGAAATCGTCGTCTATACCATGACAAGCTAATATTATTACCTTACCTATTCGCGCTTCCTATGACTGATCTTATATCCACTTCTTTGATTAAAGCATCCACAAGTGGAATTTTCACTTCAGCAGGGAGAAGGCCAATCATTATCATCACTCCTCCAGATTCAGTCACCTGATGTGGTAAAATAAAATTGTAAATGGCATCTCCTGTTTATCATTATTAACTAATTCTTAACTATTGTGGCAGCTACGAGTATGCACACTATTAAAATAATTTATTAGATAAAATATAAATGACTTGATATAGAAATCTACATGTGATATTCTAACTTAAACTAAAAATTGAAATGGCAAGTTATTATTTCTACAAAAAATAGCAAAGTTGTCTTAACGGAGTCTTACTTGTCTAAGAGATCCTGGAAATACTAGTTCAGTCGTTTTCTGCATTTTATTACAATTAATTTGCAATTTAAAGCTGTATCTAACTGAATATATAGCATGAGAAAAAAGTTGACTGTCCAATATTACTCGAAAAATGAGAAGAAAGTGGGCAAAAGGATAAATTATATCCAGACGTCGAGAAATTTTCTCAAATATAAAATTTCTCGAGGAAATATTTTGAGCTGCACTGACAAAGATGACAAAACATAAACTCATCTAATTTAATCTAACCAAATTAGATCTACTCTAACATAATTTAACTTAACCTTACCAAGTGTAACCAAACATGACCCATCGAAACCCAGCCTCATCTTACCTAGAACCCAACCTGACCAAACTATACTTAACCTACATTTACAAAACAAACTATTAGGTATTTCCAAGAAAATTTGTTCTGCTCGACAAAGCTCCTCAGTCTCCAGACTGAAACCCAAGTAAACGCTTGTGAACAGTTTTTAACAAATGTATCATTAAACACATTCTTAAAAACTTGAATCCCCAAGAAAATCTGCTTAAGGAATGAAACAACATCAGTAGTGCTACTTGCGAACTTGTAGACAGTATGATCTGCAGGATGTTACAAGGGATTAAGGCAAATGGAAGTCCTACAAGTAATAAATGATGTCTGTACTTCAGTCAAAACCTTATTCCGTAATAGCGTATCCTTTAGAACCTATTGTATGATTTGCAGAAAGTAGCTGCATGTATGGATATAGTTAAAATTACGTTTTGATATACTATTGAAATTACATAAGTTATTAAAGAATGATACCGTTCTACAAAGCGTTTGCTGTTTAAAAGGTTTTGTGATTTTTTGATGTAGATCACATATAATTACCGACAGTATGCTATGTTTTGCTTGAACACGTCAGATTTTCTGGAAGTGATAAAGACAAGTTTAACCCTAATATGTAGCTAACAGTATAATAAACAATACATTAATAAGAAGTCAACGCACCAATAAACACAATAGACATGCATAGTAATTACAGAGACATATAGATAAAATAATAAAGTAGAATTTGTTGCATTTTTTTACATTGTCTTCTTTGTTATTTCATATATGTTGACAATAAAGTACGGTATAATGTGAAAGGTTTGCAAAAATCGTCCTGATGTTTTTTATTATATCTGTGGGAGATTCGCAGTCGCAAATCAGAAACTCAGTATAACCAAGTTTGTGAAGAAATGTTAGGTCTATTTTCGATACAAAATACGAGATCAAGATAAGCCATGAGATCCACATATTGTTTGCAAACCATTTGTTGAAAATCTGAGGCAATGTTTTCATGAAAAAGGCAGAATATGCCATTTGGCGTTCTCATGATATAGAGAGAACCAACAAATCATGATGGTGACTGTTAATGCTATTTTTGCACGACAAATATGCATGGATTTAGTAAGGAAACAAGAGCAGCATTGTATACTCTAATCTGCCCTCGGCTATACGACCAGTATCACATTGTAATGAAATACCTATACCCCATCCACTCTTGAAAAATCTATGTCTGACTCTGAATCAGATAATATGAGTACAACCATTCCTGATTGGGATTCTGAGTACTACAACATTGATGAAGACAAGTCACCAAAATTGTTTCCTCAATCTGATCTTAATGATCTTGCGGGGGATTTGCCACTACCCAAAGAATCTGCTGAGCTCCTTGGATCGAGAGTGAATGAATGGAAGTGGTATCGGTATCGTGAGGAAAGTTTTGTGCAATTTTTTGTGCACTCAATTACCAAGGACACAAATGGTTATTTTGTGGAGATCCTAAATTTATTGGATTGATTTTGGGACAACAAGGAGACCATACAAAACACCCATGTTTTTTGTGTCTTTGGGACACTACATACAAACAGAATGGACAAGAACTGTTTACAGCTGGAAATAAGAACATTGGGGGCAGTTCAAAAATTACATAACGCTATTTTGCTAAAACTTGACACCCCCACCCCCTTGTAACGTTCCGTAACGCTAGACCAGACACCCCACTAAGATGTTATGAACCCCTAATAGGGGGTGTTTGGTCTAGCGTAATACGGAACGTTATAAGGGGTGGGGGGTGTCAAGTTTTAACAAAACTAGCGTTACGTAATTTTTGAACGGCCCCTTGATATAAACAAAGTACTGCCACCTCTGCACATAAAACTTGGATTAATGAAGAATTTTGTCAAAGCTCTTGATAAAAGTAGTGATGGTTTCCAGTAGTGTCCCGATTTCCGAGCGGAGTAAACGTGTTCCTCTCACGCTCCGTCACATAGCGCCTCTATAGCTCATAGGCTCCCGATCCTACACCCTGATGAAAACTGAGTTCAGAGAACCGCAACCTCTTCAGTCTCGTGAAAGATTACATTCCGATTAACATTTCGATTACCACAACCTCTTTTTGGAATCCTCAACCGAGAGTCACTCTCCATCATGTCACATAGAAGGAGAAACACAAGAAATACAAGAAATTCATCATTTACTGGGGCTACCAACAAAGAAAGCATTAGTCACCTGCAAGCCGCTGCTAGGGTGCTGGGCTCTCAACGGAGGGGAAACATTCCCGAAGAAGAAACAACAAAACTAGCAACACCTCCACAATATCAAACAGTTTCCGTTTTGCCGACGATCAGCAAGAACTCTTCGACTCCCTGAACACGGAGGGAAAGACCATCGTCAAACTCGTAACGACAATCCTAAGCAGTGATTCAGTTAACGATACCATGCTATGAAAAGAAAGGACGACGAGATTGCCGAACTTAAACAAGAGGTTATCGAATTAAAACAAAAAGTGGAGCTTATGGAACAGAAACAAAACGATTAGCACTCGAAGGTGGAATATCTCCTCTAAGATAAACACACTAATAAGATGGTTATTAGTGGGCCCTCTCTCCCTACGGAAGCCCAGGGCAAAGACTGTAAAGAGATAGTGATTGGGACTCCCCAGACCCACCTTAAATATTCCGTCAGCCAAGATATGATTATTGAATTATCCAGATTAGAGAGGCTAAATCAAACCTTAAGAAGGCCGATTAAGTTCAGCATAGAGAGTGCTGACGTAAAGAAGGAAATTATGTCACAGTACATACAAAATGTTCAGTGTTGAATACCTTACAAAATTTAAGCAAGATCTGTTCTAAAAGAGTTCTAAAATTAAAAAAGATCACCCAAATTACTTCCACTCATGTTACGTGCGCAGTGCTGTTATTTTGTGAAAAAATCGTACACCGGTCAAACACGACAGATTAAGAGTGAAATAGATCTAAATAACTATTCGGCGACGTACAGGGTCAGCTCCTTATCTAACTCGGGTAATTCTTACCACAGAATCCTATACTTTGCTCCATTATCTTATACAAACGTCCATAACCATACACTACATATGAAGAACCCACTACAAATATATGTTTTTTTAAATCGTTAATAATATTAACACTGTTATTATCATTTTGTAATATTAATTGTATTACCAATTACTCGGATAACTTAAGTACTAACTTATTATTCTTAGCAGTGCAATTATCATTATTATGATTATTATTATTATTATTAATAGTGAGAGTATGGCTATACATTATTAATATTATTGTTACTAATGTATGTAACACCTACACCGTGAACCACTAATCAAATTACCTCTTATCTCATACTAGCCAGCACTATGAACTGTGTTAGTTTTATGTTGTATTATTATTATTGTTTTATTATTATTATTAATGATGATGATAATAATAATAATAATAATAATAATAATAATAGCTGTAATACTACCTAACTTTAGGTAACTATAATTATGGAACTAATATAAGAGTACAGTATACTATTATTAGTAATTAGTATTAGTATTGCGGCAGTACTATTATTATCTAACTTAGGCAACTGTAACTATCAATTTCTGCTGTAATATTTTATTAGATGTTCCTTTATTTTTATCTTTTATTTTTTTATTATGTCTAGTCCTTTTTACGCATCTGGAACCATTGCTGTATTCTATATTATATGTTTATTGCCCTAATAATGATATAACTAAAAAGGGTCTTCAAAACGGCCCTCCCCATGTGTTTCTCATTCATAGTCCCTTTTAGGAGCCCCATTACTCATTAATTTTAAAGTACATCATTGATACGATGTTTATCACACTTGATTAATAGTCAAAGATTATAAAATTGTCATCGATCAATTTGTTTATTAACGCGTTTTTCCACATCTCACGCTTTTGAAATTCTTAGTTTTAATATGCTCCTTCATAACAAATCAAATTACAGTCTCTGAATTTCTTCAGAAGGTATATGAGATGAAGGCCCATAAATGTGATCTCCTCTTCGTTCGCGATGTTTACCAATTTTCTCTTATTTAAAATGTGGACATTCTTTCGGAGATGTATTTATTAAAAATATAGAGAAGAAAACACTGAACATGTATGTAATTACCATTATTATTCAATTATATTTATTACCATTTTATATATATATATATATATATATATATATATATATATATATATATATATATTATATAATATATATATATTATATATGCCTCGGTGGTGCAGTGGTTAGCGTCGCTGACTACGAATCCATCGGCCCTGGGATTGAGCGGTGACGGCTCGCTTTTTACTAGTGGCAGGCATAATGGATGCTATATGTCAGTAGCATCTCCAATTAGCCTCAGTTGCCCATAGATAACCTTGGTAGAAGAATGTGACGTTTTGAAAATTTTTCTTGTTCAAAGGTAAGTTTCAGTACAATGGCTAGTACTTCAAGAGCAGTGACATACAAAGTGACTGAAGTTTGAGTCATTGGTCACCCAGCTGACCAAATTTGTGGTAGGAAGCTCCCATTGAAGGGAGGTGTTCTTAGACGCTTATTCTTCCTCATGAAGATGCAGAAGAAAACGTGAAGGAGGCCTCGAGCATCGTACTGAAGGAAGTGAAGAAGTTTTGGGAGATTGCCGAATCCCGACCATGGCTGACTACAACACCATCCCGAAAGTGAAGGAGTACGATCACTTGCGCGCACTGCGATCCCGGCGATCGGAGCCCCAAATCCAAAAGGAAAAGGCCTTTCAGGAGGGATTGGCCCATCTCTTCGACATCGCCGATGCCGACGCCCTCCAACTGATCAACATCGACGAGGACAAAGCATTCCTCCTGACCCAGCGAAAGAAGGGGAGAAGGGGATGTATGGTTGGTGTGAACCAGCAGTTGGCAGCTCGTCAACAAGACCAAGAACGGAAGAAGAGGAGATTTATGGTAAAACTGGCCTCTTCGAGCAGCAGCAGCAGCACGGAAGAGGCAGAGCTGGCAACACCGTCTCCACCGAAGGGGAAAAGGTTTACTCGGCGGTGCAACATTGTTACACCGGATTTGTCTGCTTCGGTGGATCGAATCCACGTGAGCGGTCGAGAGGTAGTCTATGTCTCTCAGCAGCGGCCTCCACTCTCGGGCATAATGTCAAGGACTTCGCGATCAAGGAGTCTTTCATACCCGATATTTCCCTCATCGTCCACTGGGATGTAAAAGTTCTGTCCGATCTCATTGGGAAGAAGCTATCGATCGGCTCCCTGTCCTTGTCTCTGGGGAGGGAAGGTCGAAGCTCTTTTGCGTTTTGATGTTCCCCTCTAGAACAGGCAAAGCGCAGGCGAAGGCAGTAGTGGAATGCTTGAAGACTGTGGTATCAACGATCCCGTCCAGGGGATATCCTTCGACATCACTGCAAGCAACACCGGCCATAGAATCGGGGTTTATAATCTCATCGAGTAGAAGCTTATCCTCCTGTTGAAGCGTTTCCAACAGAACTGGAACATCATCGACAAGGAGCGCTTCGAAGCGGCCGAGAACGACGTGTATATATATATACCTTACAACCTTACAAAGGTTCCGCGCGATGATTTCTCATTTCGCGAAGGTCAAGCTTGTCGCCCCTCCTCTCGAGTTGGCCTGGTGAAGTAGTGAGTTGGATTCTTGCGCTCTCCACCTCACATAGCCAGGTACGCCCGGCTCATCGGGGATTGTTCTGAGCCAGGCGTCTAGTCTTCTTTTGAAGATTTCCACTGCAACTCCCTTCGTGTTTCTTAGGTCTTTGGGCAACTGATTAAACAGTTTTGGTCCTCTCACTACAAAACTATTTTCTTTCAGGGTTAAGGATGTTCCCTATCTCGCCTTCAATTTGGGAATACGACACAGTCTACCGCTTCTACTTTCCACCGTTGTTTGGGGAGTTACGGGATTCAGAGTAAGATTAGGGACTAGTTTCTCCATTATTTTCCAAGTGTAAATAATGGTGTACCTCTCTCTCTTCTCCTTTCCAGTGAATATAGGTCTAGTTCGAGTAACCTTTCCCAGTAATTTAGTTCTTTGCGCCCATTGATCTTGGCTGTGAAGCTTCTTTGGATCCCCTCCAGCTGTCTAATGTCTTCTTTTTTATATGGGGATGTTAGGACCGAGCAGTATTCCAATTTGGGTATTATCAGGGTTTTCAGTAGAGGAATCATTACATTTCTATCCCTTCATTTAAAGGTTCTCAATATCTGACCCGTTATTCTCTTTGACCTGTTTACTGCTATCTTATTTTGTGTTTCAAATTTCGCATCATCTGTCATTACAACCCCTAAATCTTTTGCTCCGGAATTTCTCTGAATTTCCTGTCCATTTGGGGTATAATATTCCTTGGACTTTAGGTCTTCTCTTTTTCCGTACCGTAATAGCTGAAATTTCTCGGTGTTAAACTTCATATTGTTGTCTTCAGTCCACTTGTAGATTTTGTTTATGTCGGTTTGTAGAGATCCTATGTCTTCTGGGTTTCTTATTTTTTTCGCGATCAAGGAGTCTTTCATACCAGATATTTCCCTCATCGTCCACTGGGATGTAAAAGTTCTTTCCGATCTCATTGGGAAGAAGCTATATATATATATATATATATATATATATATATATATATATATATATATATATATATATATATATATTATATATATATATATATATATATATATATATATATCACATGTGCACGTATGTGTATGTGTATGTATGCTTTCTGTAGCAACTGATGTACACCATCAACTCGTATAAAGCAATAATAATTGTAATATTGATATTAATATTATTATTATTGTTGTTGTTGTTGTTGTTGTTGTTACTATTGTTTTATATTGTCTATTCTACTACCCTGTATATACTTAGGAATGTATTACCTGTCGCATAGATAGATGTGTTACTCTCTGTATACGTATATGTAACAAAGAACACTATAAATATTATTATTATTATGATTATTATTATTATTATTATTATTATTATTTATGCCAACAGTTTCCGGAAATTAGTGATGCAAGGCTTAAAGAAGGAATATTTGTTGGTTCTCAGATTAGAAAATTACTCAATGGCAGGAATTTTGAAGAATGGTTGGTAAACAATGCGAAAGAAGCGTGGCTTATATTCAAGGGAGTTGTGCAAAATTTTCTTGGAAGTAGAAAGTCACCAGGTTAATTAAGTTAACATCATAAAAAATATGATTGAAAATTACAAAGTTCTTGGATGCAGAATGAATTTAAAATTAAATTTCTTGCACTCACACCAAGATTTTTTTTCCTGAAAACTTAGGTGCTGTCATTGAGGAACAAGGTGAAAGGTTTCATCAAGATACTTCAAAAATGGAAAAACGTTATCAAGGGCGATGGAATATCAATATGATGTCTGACTATTGCTGGAGTTTAAAAAGGGGGGCAAACTTAAAACAGTCCACGAGAGAAAATCAAGAGAAAGACAATTTTTTTTCAACAGAAATAAACATCATTACCTTACTTACTTATCTTATAATATTTACTGTATTTGTTCCTTTGTTTATTATTTATTATTATTATTATTTATATTTATATTTATTTTATATTATATTGTTTATATTTATATTATTTTTATTTATTATTATTTATATTTATTATTATTTATATTAGTGTACTCTTAGTTGGTTATGTAAGGTAAGTATTACAAATGTTGCATTTTCGGAAAAAGAATTTGATTGTTGTAAATATCTGCAAGTGAGAGAGGAAATCGGTTTGTATAGCATTAAAGAGCGTGTTTATATTGACATTTTTTTTTTAGATTTGCGGAGTGTGTTATTATTAAAGACAGTTAGCGAAATACAACTCACAAATATTCCAAGTCGGATACTGGATTCCAAGCCGCTGCATTCTAGCGTAATGTCAGGCATATTTCCATCCATGAGTTCCACTACTTGTTTCGCCAACTCTTCCTCATTTTCCGACTTCACATTCAGTGTAACGTCGGCACCGAGTTCCTTTGCGACCTTCAGTCTATCATCAACAATATCTTAAAAAAATCCAAAGCTAGAACAGTATATCTGACACTGTTTATATCTCTGTATGAGATTAAAGTCATACGGAAAGCATAAATAATAAAAAATTCGCACTGGAGTTTAAATTAAGAGTTTTCCAAAGAGGAAACTGTCTTTTCAATTCACATTAGAAAGAATCTAATTTTGAAAATAAACTCCCAAATAAGAAAAAAATGGCATTCCTTAAATGAAGGTGTAAAACCTAAGCTGCGTGAAGTAGCGTATCAGAAGAAATGAAGAAGTACCATTATATATGGTATATTTACTGTGCAAACTAACACTATACTCTAAGCTATAATAACTAATTTATTGGATGGTTTACACTGCAAACTGGCTAATTAAATGAAATATAGTTAAAAAATACAACATAGGGAGCTTATTAAAAATTTGGACTGTGTCAAATTTTTTTGAAAAATTTGTCACTAGTACAGTTTTTTTTATGCTGATTCTAAATATGGAACTCATTTTTTGCGGAAATAAATATTTAACATTTTATTGGCGTTTGTTTGCATGAATAGTGCCACCTTCTCCATACGAACTCGCATAAACAGTAATTTTTGTTGTTATTAATGTTCCCCGGTCAATTGAATGCCCGGTTAGGTCAACTGAATGCCCGGTTAGGTCAACTGTACGCCCTTGACGATTGGTTAGGTTGAGTCATAATATTTCCATTAGTTTTAACGAAAATATCACGACTTAATATTTCCGTTAGATTTAACGAAAATATCACGACTTAACCTAACCAATCGTCAAAGGCGTACAGTTGACCTAACCGGGCATTCAGTTGACCTAGCCGGCATTCAATTGACCTAACCGGGCATTCAATTGACTGGAGGCAACTCGCAAGTAGATAGATTACAGCACTGCATTATCATGCTCGCACTACAACAATAATATTCGCACTAAACTAGGTGCAAGCGGGAAACAAATAAACATTAATAGCAACAAAAATTACTGTTTTTTGCGAGTTCGTATGGAGAAGCTGGCACTATTCCTGCAAACAAACGCCAATAAAATGTTAAATATTTATTTCCGCAAAAAATGAGTTGCATACTTAGAATCAGCATAAAAAACTGTACTAGTGACAAAATTTTCAAAAACATTTGACACAGTCCAAATTTTTAATAAGATCCCAACATAGAAAGCATTAGTGTGATATATAAGTTGCGACATAGGCAGATCCAGAAGGGGGAGCAGGGGGCTTAATTAAAATAACGTGGGCATAAGCATTCAAACGTTTACCTAAATTCGTTTAACCAGGATGTATGGGGCCTCCAAATTAAGCCCCCTGGACCTCCCTCTGGATCCGCCTATGAGTTGCGAGAGAAAATCTCTCTTACCCGTGACACACGTTTTTGTAGCTCCCATTGCTTTTGCTGTCATTAGAGACAAAAGACCAATAGGTCCTGCTCCGCAAACAAGCACTCGAGACCCCGCGGTAACATTGGCTTTTCGACAGGCAAAAACTACAACACTCAAAGGTTCTACAAAAGTCCCTTCCTCGAAACTTACGTGATCTGGTAATCTAAAATGGATGAAATGCACTGAATTACTTTTAATGAATTTAATATAACCAGATTCGTTTCCTTAAATATCAACAATGCATCAAGGCACATTCATAAAGTTTTAGATCATGACTATTGAGTATTATAAATATATTTGCACAGTTCTTTCAGTAGACCATAATGCAAAAACTAAGTGTATTGATACCATGCATGTAGTGATGCGAGATGCATTTTAAAGGGGTTCGTATTAAAAAAATAAAATAAAAATATTAATAATAATAATAATAATAATAATAATAATAATTAAAATAAGCCCCTAAAAAATGCTGGTTTTTTCCGCTTTTGTAAAGTTGGTCAAAAGTAATTTTATTTAAAATATAAACTAATAGTGATTAAATAAGGTAAAAAAAAAAAACCCACCTTCTTTTGACAACTATTAGGATCATATTAATTCTTACTGTCCAATAAATAATGGTGTAAAAATGATTAGTCATTTTTCTTATTAATCACTATGCATCCAATATACAGTATATGATTGTTTATATCTTCAAATTGACCAAATTTAGAACACTTTCACGAGATGATCCTCGCTTGTCGATACAATGCGTATTTGACGCTTTTGTGAAAAGGATCGAGTGACCTCTGTTTCTTTGTTAGAGTTCTGCCTCACTACTGGGTTTGTCACGATAAACAAGTGTTTTAACATACCCCTACGGATAAAAATCCAAATGGGTTAAGTTAGGTGATTGAGATAGCCATAATATCGGTCCAGCAGTGCTTGTCCAGCGCTGAAGAAAGGTTGCGTCTAAAAAGGTCCTAAAAGCAACGGCATAATGGGAAGTCGCTCCATCTTGTTGAAAAGAGTACAACTCCTCAATTTAGGGCGGAGCGTTTTCACACTTTTTTCGATTTTCGTTTTGTAATAGCGCGGAAAAGTGGCTCTTCCACGTCAAAAGTGAGTGTGTAAAATCTCAGAGATCTGCAATAATATCTGCCTCCGCACGCGCGTTGAAAATCCAAAAAATGCGCCAAAATACGCATTTTTTCAATATTTTCTTATAGTTTTCATTTTCATCCTACCTTCTTGTAATAGCGAGGAAAAGCATCCTAAAGGTTTATTTTAGACTAGTTTTAAATATTTTTGTCCTGCGATAATATCTTCTGCCACCGCAAACGTTCCAAAATACGGAAAAATCCGCATAAATCACGTATTTTGCATATTCAGCCTATGCGCTAATAAATTCACTTTGTACGTCATGTAGTATTCCCACATCGTTCTAGAAGCTTCCCCACAGCCTGGTATGGTGTGTTGCTCGTCATTGCCATATACAGCAATGAGTCAGTGAGTGATGACTGATGAGTCATGACTCACAACACTCTACCAGGCCTTCTTGCTCTCACTTCATCGCACAGTTGTGCTAGCTACGTTTCGGGTAAGATGTGGATTGTGTTGCTCTTGCTATTAATACATCTTTGGAACACGACAACACGCATATGTGGACATATACTGCATATTTTAGTGCATAATAATACGCTGGTGTAATATACAAAACTTCTGCAGAATGCAAGAATATTTTACGTTTTAGGAGTAATTTCTTAATTTTTATATTAATTACTGTGTTTTTCACAATGTCAGTACCAGCTCAAGCAACAAGAACTTCTTCAAGTTGCCCTATATTTGGAGCTCCAGCTGATCTAGACAAGAGGTGCCTTCCAACCTATAAGGACGTCATGAAATATTTTCATCAAATAAGGTTGAATCTGAAGACATCGAAGAAAGAGCCTACAGTTGCAGAAATTTCGGGTGTTCTCTCAAAAACTCTCGAAGATTTGTGAAAAACAGCCTCTATTCCTACTGTTTCTCATAACCGTGTCGTTCAAATGATTAAAAATTACCATGAAAAATGTCAAAACCTTCTAAAGTCAATAAAAAGGAAACAAGATAGTGACTCATTCAAAATTAAATTACAAACATTTCAAAATGAGGCAGAAAACAAATTATTTGACATCAGTGCTTGCAAATGTGAAAATTTTGATAAGTGTTCATGTGAAAACCATCTCAAGGTTCCAGCAATTGAACAAGACTTCCTTAAAGATCAGAGAACAACAAGAAAATTGGCAATAGGCTGTCTTGATGTTTCACAAACTCGTAAAGATCTAGCAACTATTGCTAGAAGACAACAGAGAATGAAACAGTATGAACCAAAACCATCTACCAGTAAAGGACAAGCAACTGAAACATTGTCACCAACATCAAGTGAAACAGAAGGAGCGGATTCTGATTATCACTAGGCAACAAATTTCAACTTTTTTTTTGTTACAGACACGTGAACTACTAATTCCTACTAAAGCGCTGATGCTGATTTCAGATCTGATATCAAAATTTCTCTATCACGTCCAGATTTTGTGTAACCGAAAACCCCTATTTTTCATTTTTTTTTTCTCACCCGCTTCTATTACGAAAGCCGTCTAAGCTACTTTTCCGTGCCACGTTTTATGTTAAGCATACTTAAATAATTAGTGAACAGGGATGTCTTTCCTCCTCTATTCTGGCTTAAGACAGACAGCGGAATTCCGCTGGCGGAGTTACCACCCCTGCGCCCAACCATCCACCCAAAGCGCGTTAGTATTTTGTTGTTACTACTGAAAGGCAAATTCCTGTTCTTAAGTGAAACTTTGGTGTGTCCTCTTCCTTTGTCGCTTGTAGGATGACGAGCTCTCCTTCTGCAGGAACCAACAATAATCTCCCATCATATTTGGGTTGAAATTACCTTGGTATCTGTTTTCCATAACTGAGATCTGTTGGCGGAAGCGCTCACCATGCTCGTCACTTACAGCCCCAAGGTTGGCCGGGAAGAAGTCAAGATGAGAATGTAAAAAATGAATTTTCAAAGACATTCTGCATCCCATTATTTCATAAGATTTAAGCATGTTTTCTACGAGTTTACGGTGATTTTCAGCTTTGTGGTTTCCAAGAAAATTTTTGACAACTTCAACGAAAGATGTCCATGCTCCTAGTTCATTCTCATTTAGGTTAGATGGAAACGATGAGTCGTGGATGACACTGCGGATCTGTGGTCCAGTGAAAACTCCAGCTTCTAGCTTAGCATCTGTCAATATTCCTTTGAATTTATCCTTTAAATATTGGAAACCACTACCTTGATGATCCATACCCTTCACGAAATTTTTCATAAGGCCAAGTTTAATGTGAAGTGGTGGAAGATGTACTTTCTGAGGGTCAATAAGTGCTGGGTGTTTCACATTGTATTTACCAACAACATGTTCAGTTCTAGATGGCCAATCATGTTTTTTGTAGTGGTTCTTGTCATCTTTGCTGTTCCATAGACACAAAAAGCACATATGCTTTGTGTAGCCCAACTGTAACCCAAGAAGTAATGATACAACTTTAAGGTCGCCACAAATATTCCATGTGTGGTCCTTATATTTGATGAGTCTTAGCAGCAGTTTCATCGATTCATAAGTCTCATTAAGGCCAGTGGCATGTGCTACAGGTATTGAAGGTTTTTCATTGCCGTTGTGCAGTAATACAGCTTTAAGGCTAGCTTTACTAGAGTCAATGAACAGTCTCCATTCTTTTAGATCATAGCGACAGCCAATCCCTTGCATCAGACCACTGATATCGTGGCAGAAACAAACGTTTTCTTCCTGTAAGTAAAATGATGAAAACTGCAAATGGCGATGGCGGAAATGGGAAACTTTGGTGTTTGGTTGGAGAAGATTAAATTCTTGAAGTCTTGAACCAAGCAACTCTGCCTTTTCTTTTGGTAATTCCAAATCGCGCACTAAGTCATTTAACTCCGCTTGACTTAACAAATGTGGGGAAATATTTGCATCTGGAACATATATGCCATCTTTCCCTGTTTCTATATCACTAGCAGAATCTTCAGATGAACTGCTGTCTGTTATCGTTGCTGGTGGAACTGGTGGTGGATTTGTTTCATCATGTGGTACTGGTTTCATTGCTGATTCGCAGTTTGGGTACGTGATCTTTGATTTGTTTTTCTTTGTGAAACCAGCAATCTTTGTCAAACAAAAATAACAATCATTGAAGTGATTTTTCGGCTCACGCCAAACCATGGGGACTGAGAACGGCATAGCTTTTCTTTTACCATTCATCCAAGCTATTAACATTGCATTGCACTGTGCACAGCAAATATGTGGTGCCCAGTCCCTCTGTTGGTCTCCTAACTTACAGTCAAAATAACACTTGTAGGCAAGTTTAATCTTTGTTGTTATGTTTCTACGTTGTGGCTTAGGTGTATATTGTCCACAGACAAAGCAGAAGTTGTCTGGGTGATTTACACAAGCACGTCTATTTGATGCCATTTTGAATTACCATACAATATCTGAAAAAACGTAGAAAGTAATTATTACGATGTGCAAAATAAAAAGAAATACACACCGTAGTACAAAACAAATGCTATAAAAACACACAAGTCACCACAACCTGTCACTTGCTCATCAGCAGAGAGCTTCAACAACCGTTCTGCTTGACTGTCACGTAGCGACTCGGGATAAATTTTATCTATCAAAATTGTTCGAATTTGTATATAGTTGGCAAAAAAAATTGCTTTAACCTTGAAAAGCAAGTTTCATATTACTGGCATTAAGCCGATTAAAACCAAAATCTGGACGTGGTAGAAAATTTTACTAAAAGTGATTTGCATTTTACACAAAATCTAGACGTGATAGAAAAAATCTAATTATAGATTTGAAATCAGCATACCGAAATTAGCTAGGAGCACCTATTTGGTCTTCTGTAACAAAATCTTTGTTGCCTAGTGTTATGAACCGACACAGAGAATCAAATCGATGGAACAATCTCATCATTGGCTATAGCTTGTGACAGAACTGGTGTGTCAGACAGGTCTGCTGCTATAATTGCTTCGGCTGTTCTTGAAGACGTGGGAATTATAAACGAAAAAGATTTAAGTTCAGTAATAGACAGATGCAAAGTAAGGAGAGCTAGAAAAAAAGTGAGATCTATCATTCAAAAGAGAGATTACGAAGAAGAAACTATGGAGAGTATCTATTTCGATGGAAGAAAGGACAGAACTACAGTGCAAGAAAAAGTTGGCAGTAAAGGTTATTAAAAAAATATAACAGAAGAACATGTTACTTTGCTTCAAGAACCAAACTCGCATTATATTGGGCATGTAACTCCCGCTTCTGACTCAGCACAGAGTATATCTTCTGCAATTTTGGATTTTTTTCGCTCAAATGAGATTGATACTTCAGAAGTTAAAGCCATTGGATGTGACGGGACAGCAGTTAATACAGGACCAAAAGGAGGAGTGATAAGAAGTATTGAAGAGCACTTTCAGAGAGCACTCCAGTAGCTGATTTGCTTGCTTCACACTAATGAACTTCCCTTGCGGCACATAGTGACTGACATTGATGGTAAAACAACAGGTCCTCATAGTTTTACGGGGCCTATAGGAAAAGAGTTAATTGATTGTGAAAAGAGACCTGTTGTTGAGTTTGAAGCAGCTGAAGCGGAAGAAATTGTAGTTGACAGAGATGATCTGAGCACAGATCAGAAATATTTGGCAGAAATCTATGATGCTGTGTCAAAAGGTGAATGTACTCCCTCTCTAGCTCAAAGGAAACCAGGCAAAATGGCACACTCCAGATGGGTGACAACTGCTAACCGCATACTTCGTCTCTACGTTTCAACTGAAGAACCTTCAGACAACCTTAAGTGTATCGTGGATTATATTATGAAAGTTTATATTTCAATGTGGTTTCAAATCAAGAGAAATCCTTCAGCAACACAGGGAGCCAAACATCTTTATCAAATGATACAACGCTCGAGGTCGTTGAGTGCCCGCTGTATAGAAATAGTTGATCGTGTTATTCAGAGAAATTCCTATTTTTCTCATCCTGAGAATGTTCTCCTTAGTATGATTCACGATGAAGCAAAACATATCAGAGAATTAGGATGGAGGAGAATCCTTAAAGCAAGAGATTCTGAGTCAGCCGCAGTGAGAGTGTTTAAATTGCCCACGTTGAACTTTCAGTGCAGTGAGTACTACAACATGATTAACTGGCAAACTTGTGAGCTGTCAGAGCCTCCTCTGACAAAAGTTCTATCACGCTCCGACATCCTGAACTATATCTCATCAGGAGATGTACCTAATTTCATCCCACGCTTTCCTTGCCAAACCCAAGCGGTTGAACGGCATATAAAGCTGGTAACAGAGGCTTCAGCTGCAGTATGCGGTTCAGAGGCAAGGGATGGATTTATCAGAGCAAGATTAGAATCCAGAAAGAAAATGCCAAGAATGGAAACAAAAAGTGACTACAGTGTGTAACTAGCCTAAGTCCGATAATGGTAGGGTGGTTGGGTCGGGCAGGGAGGAACTCGAAATGCAGCCACCTCCACGTGGTGAGTTCTGGGTTATTTTGTCAATATAGTACATTCAATATTGACGAAATAAGCGAGGAGCTGCATGCATAATACATAATAAGTCATCAAAAATAAGCCTGCTGCATTGGTGGACCTAAATTATTTAATTGCTCAAATATATAAACTTCTTAAATTACTAAAATATGATATAATGAATTGTTAATTGCATTACTTAATACATAATTAACGAATAAACTGTGGTGTAGGGCCGAAGTTGACCATAATAGCGTCATTATAAAATACGCTATTTATGTAAATTTTCCCATATTTTGGAACGTTTGCGGAGGCAGAAGAAATTATCGCAGGGCAAAAATATTTAAAACTAGTCTAAAATAAACCTTTAGGATGCTTTTCTTCGCTATTACAAGAAGGTAGGATGAAAATTAAAACTATAAGAAAATATTGAAAAAAATGCATATTTTGGCGCATTTTTTGGATTTTCAACGCGTGTGCGGAGGCAGAAGATATTATTGCAGATCTCTGAGATTTTACACACTCACTTTTGAAGTGGAAGAGCCACTTTTCTGCGCTATTACAAAACGAAAATCGAAAAAAAGTGTAAAAACGCTCCGTCCTACTCCTCATGTCCACTCCAACAGCCCTTAGTTGGGAAAGAAAAAATGTTTGTGGTATATTACGATAATTCGCTCCAGTCACGGTACGATCGCCAAAGAAAAATGAATTGATTATGCAGTTACGTGACAGCACACCAAATGTTAACATTTAGTGAATTCCGTTCCTGTTAGTGACTTGATGTGTTTCAGCGCTGGATAGGCCCCTTCGATCACCCAACTTAACCCTTTTATGTTTTTATGTTTGAGGATATGTTAAAACACTTGTGTATCGTGACAATCCAGGTAATTGGCAAAATTTCGTCAAAGAATTAGAGGTTATTGGATCCATTCTACCAAAAGCATCTTGGTAAAAAAACTAATGAAATTTGAGCATCGAATACGCGCTGCAGCGACGAATGATGGTCATCATGTAGAAATGTTCTAAACTTGGATAGTTTGAAAATGTAAATAACCGTATATGTTGTATGTAGACCTATACAGTATTAATGAATAAGAAAATATAACCAATTATTTTTGAAGTATTGTTTCTCTGACACCATGTACTTTAATTATCTCATACTACTAAAACAAGTAGATGCTTTGCCAATAGTAAAATGCTAAATACAGTAATTACTGTTGTATATTATGTGTATGTGCAGTACGATGTACAATTAATTTCACTAAACACTTATTAATTGCATATCAATAAGTACTTTAATATAGCCTATTATGGTATGTTTGGGATTTTCAATACAGAATAGTTTCCTGTCCATGATTGCTACTATGTAAGTATGTAAACATGTAAAATCAGACAAAGTATATTTTAAGTAAAAAATTGGTAATGTTAGTTTTACAGCCGTAATTATTTTCTGTTAGTCGTAATCATCTTAACTGTTAGCTTATGCTGCTTTCAGTGCTTTGCATTTACTGTATTAATCGTCTTATATTTGGTTGAATAACTAAACACAAAGTAAAACATAGACTGTCATTCTCATTGCTTTGTTTTAACTGCAAGTATTGATGAGAAGCCCAATTCGCATAAGTACGAGGTTGCAAAGAGAATTAAAACTTTCAACGCTTCAGACACCAGCTCTATATAATCATTTTACAGAGCTATCCAGGCCTGGATTAACCATTAAGCAAAATAAGCACGTGCTTAGGGCACCAAGGGAAGGGGGCACCACAGAGAAAACTTTTTAAAGTATAAATAAAGTTATAAGTAGGCAACAATAAGCATTATTTTGCATCTTTTGATCCATGTATGTTGAAATGCTATGTATCTTCAAGGTCAGAAAGCAATGGCATAAAAGATGTTTTGTTTCGTAGAAATAATGATATTTCTTCATTAGAATTTCTTTTTTCAAAAATTGACCACCAACATCGATTTCTGTAGAAAGAATCGTTTTCATATAAATTTTTGTATTTGCATTTTTCCCTTATAACAGTTTTTTAAAAATGAATAAAAAACTGTTGAAAATTGCATTTTTCCTGTTGCCCTAGTTATAAGTAAATAATTTGCTTATATTGCTTACTGCTATTTAATGTTAAATAAATAAAATTAAAAAACAGGTTATATTTAATATAGTTGTGGGGTCTGGCCTGGGGGCCTGGAAGAAAACTGAATTTTTAATCTATTATTTCACATTCAGCACTTATTGAGTCTTAATGTCTTGTCAGTTAGACAATGGAAGGGTCGAGGGGGAACCATTGTTGGGCTGTGCTTAGGGCATCAGTTGGCCTTAATCCGGCCCTGGAGCTATCCAAAATGTAGACGAATCTTCTGACGAGAATGAGTTGGGTCTTGTCATAAGAACATTCAGTCAATTTAGTATGTAGGTGTCCTGCAAATTTGGCACTGTACTACCTTTTCATGGAACGGATTAAGCATCAATCCGTTACCAACTTTTCCACTGTCACGTGGGAAATTGTCCTAGAGTTGTTTTTGCAGTTCAAGTATGTGCTACATCATTTAGGGAAAAGTGGGAGTGGGGTCGCAAATTTTTTTTATGTAAAAAAAAAGGGTTCTCCAGCGCAAAAAGGTTGAGAAACACCGCTGTAGGGTCTTGGCCTAACCTTAATTAACATAAACTCTTTTCTGATTATATATGTATGCTAGATACTCTTCTGTGTTTGTATAACATTTAGCACTTATTGTATTGCCTATATACTTATCTATATTTTTGGTCTCAAATATAAAATAAACTTTAAAAAGTTATTAGGTCTTTGCTGTAGCCTGTAGGTATATGTTTAATTAAAAGAAAGTCCACTTTACAATTTAAACTACAGTATACATCCCTTTTTTTTTGCAATACGAAATGTATGTATGCGATTAACTACACGCAAGATTCAGTGATATCTTTTTTCAAAACCTGAAAAGACATTTGAGTAATTCTTTTTATTTAAGAAAAAATGCCATTTTTTATTATTCAAATTATATATGAGAGAATTCTATAAATATATATCTGTAGACGAAGGTCCTTTCAGCAAAACAAGAATGTTATACTTTCATAGGTGTGCTTATATATTTAATTATTCATAAATATAGTATTTAAAAAAAACACTTTTGGTTTCACATACTAAATAAAGGCTAAATATATCTAATAAACATTAGTCTGACCTGGTGAAGAGAGATGGTTGTTTTCATTTACAGTAATGCTTATGACATACATTTATAGCTGGCTTCGACTCCCAGCATTAAAATGCATAATTGCAAATTT
Source organism: Bathynomus jamesi (assembly GCA_023014485.1). Taxonomy (NCBI): domain Eukaryota; kingdom Metazoa; phylum Arthropoda; class Malacostraca; order Isopoda; family Cirolanidae; genus Bathynomus; species Bathynomus jamesi. The sequence continues at coordinate 1,202,124 of JAJOZX010000646.1, read as the reverse complement.
GCAAATAATATATATTATCTTTATTTTTTTATCCTCTTTTAGTTCTCTATGAGTGCAAAGATACGACATTTCCTGGATTTTTACACCAAGAAAAATTCCCAATTCTAATTTCGGAACATTTGAACCTTCCTTAATCATTCCTTATATAAAATTCATTATCCGCTTACTTGTAACAAAAATGGGCTACATGTTTGTAGTATCTCGCGAGACTTCCGTGTCCTGGAGGCGCTCCACACATATAGGCATCGTGACATAAATTGGATCTTCCAGCTTTGCAGTACTTACACATTCCACACGATATCACAGGATCAGTGACAACGCGATCTCCTTCAATTATAACGACAACTTTGATATCTTCGTTTCACATTAAACAACATTTATAAAAAAAAGCTATGAAAGAATATTAAGTTTTAGTAGCAACATGCAAATCAGTAAATGACCGATAACAAATACGAGTATATCCCTTTTAACGTTTTTCACGATGATCGTTGATGATAAATTGATAATGAAAAGATTTACTATTAGAATTTAAACAGTGTTATAGCATCCAGTTTAAGAAATGGACTCGTCGAGTAAAACAACGTACGCATTTAAGGTAAACGTTAATAATAGTGGAAAATTTTTCTGTTTCATTTAAAAATCAAATAAAATGATCAGTAAATTCCAAACAGCCTTTTATGACATAAGTGGTTTTGGTAAATAGAAAGTGTAAATAAATCTATAAATAATAGTTAAACATGGGGCTAGTTCGTACTTTCAGGATGGATTCAGGAGCAGAAAACACTGAAAAAAGCTTATATAAACATATGCCCGAAATCGCTTTGTTTCCGACTTACAGCCCGTTTTGTGTTCCAGCAATTCTTTCCGCAAACTGTTTACAAACACTGCTTGCCGACAATGTTTGCGAGTGTGTACGAGACTTATTTCATGTATGGCCTTGCCGATTGTAATGTTTCGTACACTCTATGACATGTTTCAGTATTGTTGAGTGTAGAGCCATCAGTCAGTCAGAGGGGCATCGCGGTGTTTCACTGTTATTCGTAACTTCTTACCGTGAATAAGTGCAGTCTTGTGAAAAAAAACTTAAAAGTTTTTGTGCTATTCAGTGATAGTGTGCATTTGAAGTGAGAATGGAGGCTTATTCAAACAGAGAAATGGCAGACATGCATCTCATGTATGAACTTGCCGAGTGTAATGCGGCCGCAGCAAGACGTCTGTATGTGGAAAGGTTTCCGAATCGGCGTCTGCCAGATAAGAAGACCTTTCAGAAAATAGACAAGCGTCTTGGTGATACAGGATCATTCAACAAGCCGAGTTTCAGATGGTGGTAGATCAATCAGCGCCAGAACTGTTGAGTTGGAGAAGCGGGTCCTGAATCGTGTGGAGGAACATCCTGGTGTCAGCACCCGAAGGATAGCAGCAGCAGAGGGTGCAAGATACACAACTGTGGAGAATTTTACGGGAACAACAGCTTTACCATTATCACATTCAGAGAGTACAAGGCCTTACTGAAGCTGATTTCCCACCACGAGAGGCTTTTTGTACTTGGTTCCTTCAACAGTGTGCTCGCAATCCTCTTTTTCTATCCTCCGTGTTGTTTTCTGATGAGGCTGCCTTCACAAGAAATGGCGTGATCAATTTTCACAACACTCATCACTGGGACGAAGAGAATACACATCATCCAGTCAAGGCACCAACAACAATTTAGTATCAACGTATGGGCAGCACTTATTGCCGACAACTTAATCGGTCCTTTTGTTTTGCCTGGAAGATTAACAGGAGAATCATATTCCACTTTTTTAAGGAATGATTTAAGCGATTTACTAGATGAAGTTCCTCTTGGTGTCCAACGTCGTATGTGGTTTATGCATGACGGCGCTCCGCCTCATTTTAGTCGAGTAGCCAGAGACTATATGGATGACCATTTCCCTGATAAATGGATAGGCCATGGAGGACCCATTGCGTGGCCTGCTCACTCCCGGACCTGAATCCACTCGATTTTTACTTGTGGGGTCATCTGAAACCCATCGTTTACGTGACACCCATTGACAACGTTGAAATGCTTCGTCAACGTGTAAAACAAGAATGCCAGAAAATCCGAGCAATACCTGGAATGTTTGAACGCGTCAGGCAGTCTATGACGAGCAGTGTTGGGCACTAAAGCGTTAATCCGATAACAGTTAATTAACGAAGTTAACTTTTTTTAACGGACTATTAACGGAAGTTAATTTCCATTTATCGTTATCGGACCAGTTAACTTCCGATAACTCGATATTTAGTCTGTTAAAGTCCGTTAACACGTTAACTGCGAGGAGTCATTCACGGAAGATCACCGCTCCGCGAATGAATTCAAACCGCCATAACTTCAGTCTGCCAATTCCGTCCTCTGCCGCAGTGGAACGGCTCTTCTCTCTCGGCAAGGACATCCTGAGGCCCAAGAGGTCAAGACTGGCAGTTGGGCCTAACTTTGAGAAGTTGGTCTTTCTGAAGGGCAACCAGCACATTGTGTCATAGTCTTTAATAAATGTGCCTAAAATTTAATTTTACCTTTCAGTTCCCGCCATAATAATTCTCTGGTAAATTAAAATTTAGTTAATGGTTAGTGGTTACAAGGGTTTCAAAACATGTAATCAGTACATTTTTTATTAAAAATAAAAAAAAAAAGTTATTAAGCAAAAAAGTTGCAAAACTTGATAAAAATACAGTTAAATACCTATTTATTGTTGGATTTTGCATAAATAAACATTTTCTATGGGTTTTAAAGCTTTTTTCCTTGATTTTTTTTAAATGTTAGTAAAGAAATAGTTATCGTTAACGGATTATCGTTAACTTCCGTTAACTTTGTAGTAAAATTATCGGATTATCGTTATCGGAGTTAAAAATTGGGGTTAACGGATTATCGTTATCGAAGTTAACTTTTTGGTTAACGGTGCCCACCACTGATGACGAGGCGCAAGGCGTTCATTTTGAGCACTTCCTTTAAAGGTAAGGCGGATACTCGCTGGAACACATAACGGGCTGTAACTCGGAAACAAAGCGATTTCAGGCATATGTTTATATAAACTTTTTTCAGTCCTGAATCCATCCTGAAAGTGCATCCCACATGTTATGAAACACCCTGTATAAGAAGGAGGGGCAACAAGGTAGATCTTCTTGAAATGAGGAATCATCGCACGGAACATTTGAAAGGTTGAAACACGGCTACTTCTAAGGCAATTTTAGTGGGTGGGTTAAAATAGTTTTTTTTTTGTATTTGTATTTGATCATAAATAACAAATTAAATCAAATGTATATGTTGAACCATATATACTCATCTGCTCATATATACCCATATATATACACTTTTATTTTATTTTAGTAGGTGGGTGAAATCTTTCTGTACGTGGGCAACTGCCCACCTACCAGGGTTGCATGCTATATTAAATGTCTAATAAGCAATTTATTTATTTATTTTTTTACAAAAAATTGCCTGCTATTCTTAACTTTAGCCCGAATTTAAACCTGCCCGATATTAATTACATTGTATTATTTGAATCAAAACACTGTGTATATATGTCCTAACGAAGTAGTAATGGAAAAGCATCTGAAAACGTTTGTCACTTTTATGGGCGACCGTTGGCAAGCTCCCATGTCTTTCACGGAATTTTCCGCCTAGGGTGGCCAGACGTCCGCCTTTTGAGCACTCTATCCTCCATCCGGAGCCACCTTGAGCCGGACGTTAATTTGTCCTCCTTTTTGGGGTCTGGCTAAAAAGAATTATATAAATTACCTCAGGTGCACTTAAAATAGCGGGTACTGAAGGCCATAATAACCGTTAACGTATTTTTATTATATGTAGTTGGCAACACTGCTGATAAGCTGCATTTGTTTTCAGTTTCATGACTACGATCGGATAGTCAGTCTGCCCAAGGAGTAAAAATGAATATTCAGTTCTTTCAGTTTTATATATATATATATATATATATATATATATATATGTTAACGTACGGCCACATACGCAGTGTCCTCCTTTTTGGAAATTTGGAAATGACCACCCTATCTCCGCCTCCAGGGCGGGACCTGTACAACGTGTACATCTCTCACAAACATGTGTTCAGACTATGTTCGGTGAGAGATTCCGTTAACAACACCTACTAATTATGAACTGTTAAATCCGGGACCATGTCTCATTTCTTTCAAAGGCTGACCAATCAGGGCAAGGAAACTATTTTTATACCTTAAACACATATAATCGTTAGACTAATATACTGTATACAGTACAGTGTCTAATCTACAGTATCTGTACCTGGTTTTAGTTTTTTAACTGCTGACCCACATTTGGTAACGACACCGCAGGATTCATGTCCAATTACGAATGGTGTAGTAACAACATAATTTCCATTTCTTCCTTTGTTCAGATATGCTATATCTGACCCACAAATTCCAACATTAGATATCCGTAGTAAAACATCTGAAATTTTTTTATATTATATAGTTACTGAAACATACCAAGGAAGTACGCATGCACAGATGGGCCCAAAACTTAAAAAATCATTGTCATGGCCTAAATATTTTAGCGAATATTAAATCAGTGATCAGCAGCAAAAATCTTTATAAAATGTTTTAGTTTAGGAGATATATCAGCTACTCCAGTCTGTACATACAGTATATATAATAATGAAAAGGAAGACCAAGGAAGCAACATACAGCAGGACTTTAATATAAATCCGACGTTTCGAGGGGTACAACCCTCATCTTCAGGCAGGGGGCGATTTAGGGGGAGACGAGGGGGGCGATCGTCCCCCAACCATAAAGCCTCTAAACCTTAAACGTAAAGAAAATGAAAGAAAGAAGGAGATCGGAAACATAAAGAAGAGACAATACAAAATTAGAGTGAAGTATAAAGAGTAAAAGATAAGTCAAATTTTAAAACAATTTACGAAATAAAAAATTATTGAATAAGTCTTACATTGAAACATTCAAAGAGATAGGAAAAGTATGATTTAGAGAATGCTTACATTTAAAAATATAAATAGATTCCAATAATTAATCTAACATTACTAATGCTATTACTCGTACTTACACTTAAAATCTTAAAATTATCTGGTGAAAAAGGAGTGTCGCATCCAACCGAATGTTCACGTCTTATGGATTCCATTGGATTACTGATGGGACGACCGGTGCTGGCCAATGCGGAACTAAAGTAACCGAATGGTACTTCCAATAAGACTTACTCTTGCAGTGCGAGCAATCAAATTTATAGACACAAAAGGGGAAGGAATCTATCCTTAAAACGAAAATAAGGTTCCATAGTGGAAGAATTTACAAAGACTAATTTAAAATTAATTTGGGGAAAAATTTCTTCAGGAATACTGACCGGTCTTTCTCAATCTTGTCACTAGCAAGACCGTAGTAAGGAAATGTAAGGTAACAATTGTCTTTGGGAACATTAAGAACAGGTGTCTTAGGTCGATAAATATTATCAAGAAATTTAGAAATATATTTATGAATTAATTTCTTAGGAAAACCATTGGAAGTAAAAAAGTGAATTAAATATTCGAATTCATTATGAATAAAAAAGATGTGTAAGTTAAAAAAAACTCATACCTAAACCTGTAAAAGTTGATTTATGAAATACTGAGGTAGAAAAAGAATCATTCAGCTTCTCAATAGAGAAAACCCCCAAAAAGAAGGATGTTGTTATTCTTTGATTCAAGAGTAAATTTAATGTTAGAATGCTGTGCATTAAGATAATTTAAAAACTTCTTAGCATGTGATTGACATCGGAAGAAAGTGAAGGTATTGCCCGCATATGTTCGATAAAAGACTGGGCGAAAGTCGAGAGGACAGGTATCAACGACCTGTTATTCAAAATAACACATCAAAATATTTGCCAGAGTGGAACCCAAAGGAGAAACCTAGCGACACCTTCAATTTGTTCGTAGAGTTTATTATTAAGTACAAAATAAAAATTAAAAACCAACAATTCAAGAAATTTCCTAAAATTTAACCTTGTAAAACCATAATGTTCCCAAAGACTATTGTTACCTTACCACGGTCTTGTTAGTGACAAGATTGAGAAACACCCGTCTGCAGTCGTGAAGAAAATTTTCCCCCAAATTAATTTTAAACTCGTTTTTGTAAATTCCTCTACTATAGGATCTTACTTTCGTTTTAGGGATAGATTCTTTCCCCTTTTGTGCTTGTCATGCGTCTATAAATTTGATTGCTCGCACTGCAAGAAAGTACCATTGAAAGTACCATTCGGTTACTTTAGTTCCGCAGTGACCAGCATTTGCGTAGGTCGTCTCGTACCGGTCGTTCCACCAGTAACTAAATGAAATCCGTAAGACGTGAACATTAGGTTGGATGTGACATCCCTTTTTTATAAGATATTTTAAGATTTTGAATGTAAGTAATAACATTAGTAACCTTAGATTATTGGAATCTATTTATATTTTAAATTTAAACCGTCTTTAAATCATAACTTTTCTATCTCTTTGAATGTTTTAATGTAAGATTTATTTAATATTTTTTATCTTGTAATTGTTTTAAAATTTGAATCTTCATGGAAGACGGATGACTGTACATTGTACAAGCCATTAGTAAGTAATGGGTCACTTTGGTAAAGAGCTGTCTACAGATCTCAAGAGATCTGTTACTTCTGTACACGAGTCTGGAAACCATTATAGGAAGATAGGAGAACTTCGAATTCGATTTACGACTGTTGCTGCAGTTATGAAGAACTGGAAAGGCTTTGGAACACTCAAAACTCTATCAAGGTGTGGACGACCTTGCAAAATTTCAGAACGTACATCCAGATGGATTGAAAGAATGGCTGCTTCGAATCCACGAGTGACTGCAGGTGATGTTTGCCAAACATCAAGACTGTCGAAGACTGTCCATCCTCTACATCGCACATTGAGAAAGAATGATCTGCATGGAACAGTTGCACGAAGAAAACCTCTTCTACAAAACGTGCACAAAGAAGCTCGTTTAAAGTACGCCAAGGATCATCAAAATGATGGATTTGCATACTGGAAAAAAGTTCTCTAGACTAGTGGTCTCCGAAGTGGGGTGCGCCTGCCGATCTAGGTGGTGCGCTAAGAAAATTTGATGATTCTGATTTATCATTGTTTTTTCGTAGAAAATTTTTGAATTTCAAGAAGATGACCGAGAAAGAAAATACTCGCTAACACAGTCATTCTTAGGAATTTGCGAGATAGTATCCGCGATATCGCTTACTTGCGATTAAAATTTAGCAAACTAAATGTAAAAAATGCTGAAAATGTAAAAATGGAACATCTTCCGATCACTGCCCAAGAACAGTTGATGGACATCAGGAGAGATACAAGTTTGCGAACCGAATTTCAACAGAAAACTGTGCACAATTGGTGGATTGGATTAAAAAATGAGTACCCAGATTTAGTAAGCGCAGCGAACGATGCGCTCTTCCATTTGGATCTACATATCTGTATGAGGTGTCTTTTTCTGCTATGATAGATATTAAAACCAAGAATCGAAATAAACTGAACTTGGAACCGGACCTTCGAATCGCTGTATCACAAAGTGTCAAACCAAGATTTTCAGAAATTATGAAGCACAATCAGCCACATTGTTCTCATTAAATTATATTGGTAAGGATATCTTCACCCTATCGTATTTCTGTTGTATACTATTAACTTACTAGTAAATAATGAAAGGATATACACTACGTTCCAAATTATTAAGCAGACTGCATTTTCTCCAATGTTTTCAAAAGTTTTTCACCGATTTCAATGAAATTTATAGCAAATAATTACTAGATATAGAAGCACTGATGGCATTCATTTCGATAAAATATTTTGATAATTAAAATAATTATCTCTTTTTATTGAAAAATATGTAAAATATGATGTTCCGAATTATTAAGCAAGTATTCTATTTATGGATCTAAATTCTAAATGGTGAAAATGGGTAAGAAGAAGGATTTAACACCAACTGAGAAAAGAAAAATAGTCAAGTTACTCGCTGAAAATATAAAATCTATTGAAATTGCGAAGCAGTTTGGCAGGGCTTATCGAACTGTAAACAAGTTTGTAGCGGAGGGTACCAAACTGAGGCAGCGAAGTGATAAAGGAGCTATAAGAAAAGTGACAAGGCGGCAGATATCTGTAATGAAGCGCAAAGTTGCAAAGCATCCATTGTCCTCAAGTAAAGAGGTTTTTGAGCAGGCTGGCATACATAATGTACCAAGAACATCTCGATGTGGAATCCTCCAAACAATTGGCAAGACGTGTAAACCTACGATTCAGTCACCATTAACATCCGGGTACAAGAAGCAGCGTGTTGAATGGGCGCGTCAGTACGTGAAAACAGATTTTAATACTGTATTGTTAACCGATGAATGAAGAGCAACCCTTCAGGGATCTGATGGTTGTTCAAGAAGATGGATTGCTAAGGGTCAATCTCTACCATGGAATGAGGTTTTCTTTTAGAAAGTTTGTGTAAGACTGGGCATTCGTTTTTACACCATCAGGCACTCTGTATGGGACACTGGGACAGCCACTTCATTGCCTATCAATCCTGCCCAAAACATGACACCACCCTCCACCTTGTTGGCGTCTTAATCTCAATGGTAGAAATTGGCTCTCAGCAATCCATCTTCTTGACCAAACATCAAGTCCCTCAAGGGTTGCTTTTCATTCATCGGTGGACAATACAGTATTAAAATCTGTTTTCACGTACTGACGCGCCTGTACCTGGGTGTTAATGATGACTGAATCGTAGGTTTACACTGTAAACCTACGATTCAGTCACCATTAACACCCAGGTACAGGTGCGTCAGTACGTGAAAACAGATTTTAATACTGTATTGTTCACCGATGAATGAAAAGCAACCCTTGAGGGACTTAATGTTTGGTCAAGAAGATGGATTGCTGAGAGCCAATTTCTACCATCGAGATTAAGACGCCAACAAGGTGGAGGTGGTGTCATGTTTTGGGCAGGATTGATAGGCAATGAAGCAGCTGTCCCATACAGAGTGCCTGATGGTGTAAAAACGAATGCCCAGTCTTACACAAACTTTCTAAAAGAAAACCTCATTCCATGGTAGAGATTGACCCTTAGCAATCTATCTTCTTGACCAACCATCAGATCCCTGAAGGGTTGCTCTTCATTCATCGGTTAACAATACAGTATTAAAATCTGTTTTCACGTACTGACGCGCCCATTCAACACGCTGCTTCTTGTACCCGGGTGTTAATGGTGACTGAATCGTAAGTTTACACGTCTTGCCAATTGCTTGGAGAATTCCACATCGAGATGTTCTTGGTACATTATGTATGCCAGCCTGCTGAAAAACCTCTTTACTTGAGGACAATGGATGCTTTGCAACTTTGCGCTTCATTACAGATATCTGCCGCCTTGTCACTTTTCTTATAGCTCCTTTATCACTTCGCTGCCTCAGTTTGGTACCCTCCGCTACAAACTTGTTTACAGTTCGATAAGCCCTGCCAAACTGCTTCGCAATTTCAATAGATTTTATATTTTCAGCGAGTAACTTGACTATTTTTCTTTTCTCAGTTGGTGTTAAATCCTTCTTCTTACCCATTTTCACCATTTAGAATTTAGATCCATAAATAGAATACTTGCTTAATAATTCGGAACATCATATTTTACATATTTTTCAATAAAAAGAGATAATTATTTTAATTATCAAAATATTTTATCGAAATGAATGCTATCAGTGCTTCTATATATAGTAATTATTTGCTATAAATTTCATTGAAATCGGTGAAAAACTTTTGAAAACATTGGAGAAAATGCAATCTGCTTATTAATTTGGAACGTAGTGTGTATATATATATAAAATCTTCATGTTCATTAGGGGTGCGTGTTATTTATTTTTGCTGATTAAAGGGTGCGTGATCAACAAAGTTTGGAGACCACTACTCTGGACAGACGAGACCAAAATTTAATTATTCGGGAAGAACGAGCAACGGCATATTTGGCGAAAATCAAGCACTGCATTCGAGGAAAAAACATCCTTCTTCCGGTTAAGCATAGTGGTGGTAGTTTGGTTCTTTGTGGATGCTTTAGTGCTTCAGGTCGAGGAAGGCGTGTTGTCATCAATGGAATCTTGAATCCGAAGAAATATCAGGAAATTTTTAAGAAAATGTATTGCCTTCAGTTCGGGAGTTGCGAAAGGGTCGCAAATGGATACTGCAACAAGATAATGATCCAAAACGTAACAATATAAGAGCACCATAAAATGATTTCAGCAAAAGAATTTCTCGAGTAGCCTAGTCAAAGCTCAGTTCACAATTTAATCGAAAATTTATGGGTTGATTTGGAAAGGTGTCTGAAAGGGAAACCCTTCGAAACTGAAAGAATTGCAACAATTTTCTTTGGGAGAATGGGTCAAAATTTCTATTGAGAGATATCGAAACCTTGTAGAAAAATACCCAAAACGAAACATTGAAGTCATTAAAGCAAAAGGTGGACACACAAAGTATTAAATAATTTTGTCAGTAAATATACGAAAAGTTTTGCATTTTAACATTTTATTTCCCTCAAATTCTTTGGTGTTTCACATTATATATTAGAATTAAACTAATTATTTTATTTGTTAGATTTTTCCCAACGAACGGTAAATTTTTCATAATTATTCTCTGTATGTACAAAAGATAAGGACCAATATAACTGAAATATTTCTTTGTACGAATACTTATGAACGTCACTGTGTGTATATACACTGTGTGTATATATATATATTATATATATATATATATATATTAGTGGTGGACCGGATGTCAGTTTTTCAACATCTGCGGATGCGGATCTTTAATTTCAATATCCGCGGATGCGGATGCGGATATTTAGTTAATCTATCAATGTAATATAGAATTATGAATATATGACATAATTTTTCAAATTTCGTGATATTACTATTATGGGAGGCAATGTTTTCATTATGATAAAAATAATAACTTTCTCAAGAGTTTCAGCCACAGAAAATTCAATGAAACAAGTTTCATTCAATTTTCTGTGTTACTAGGTATTTATATTTTGACGTTTATATATTTGTTTGTTCATTAATAATTAATACTTTACATGAAATGTGCATGACTGGGCCTTATAAGTTACTTTATAAGCTAATTTAATTGTAAATTGCATAATTTATTAGAGGTAGTATCCGCATAACATCCGCAGTCAGAAGTGCGGATGCGGATGTTAAAAATGATTTAAGCTATCCGATCTAGAGCTTAGATTTAACCTTTTCACGACGACGGGATGTTTAAACCAAAAGTGGGGACGAGCTTATAGGTTCGTTACAGTACTTGTGAAAAGCAATGTTTCAACGTGATTTGATAGATTTTGACCCAAGGATCACGAATCAGAAGGTGCGCCAAAAGTCTTACCCCAAATAAGGTCACCAGCGTGACTTTAGAGGTCATATAGTGTCAAAAACTGAAAATAACAACGGAAGGTCCTACGAAGGCCGTATTGGTATCAAATGAAAGCGCTTATCAAGATAAAACACTTTTGTTTTGAGGTATAAAGTAGTAGGGCCAACCATGTGACCTGTACATGTGATTTAAGGTCAAAAAACAAAATTAATTAAAAATGAATGTAATGTAATGGAATGAATTGAGTTACTACATAAAAGTAAAATCTATTGTTTGGAACTTAAAGCATATTTAATTTATTCGAAAAACTTCAGCTAGCTTATTATTAAATAAGAAATAAAAGATAATTTTTGAAACAAAAATACTATGGATTACAAATCAATGTAACTGACTGTGATGGAATTCTCAACTAAGACTGGTATAAAGTTCTGCTTTCTAATTGCAAGTTCGGCAATAAAGACAGGAAGCCACCGTGCGTAATTGTGGTGGTCCATGGCGAAGAAAAGTCTGACTAGTGCTATAAGGGTCTCAATGAATAGCCTGAAGTTACGCTCCCTATGAGCTCGTACGAAGAGCAGGACTAACTGCTGTTACTTCTTGATGAGGATCCAGAACGCGAACGTAGGGTTGACTGCAGCATTTGCGGTCGTTCATTCATCTATGGTTAGGTCCGTAACTGCTGAACTGTACATATCATAAGGAAGGATGTCTAACACTGCTACCGTGACCTGATGCGCATATCGCGTCTTCATCGAGTCAGCAGCTGTCAGAAATGATGCCGTCTCAGCCGTAGCAATTCCTGACTCCATCACGATCTCGGCCCAGCCGTTATATCGAAAAAGATCTCCAAGTGTATGCCACAGAGCGATTTCAATGTGCACACCTCCTATCATAACAATGTCCTCTCATAATTCATCCGGGAACGTCCAGTGAAGCTTCTTGACGATCGCGGAGAGGGGCTGATCAACGGCAAGAACGGGAATCTGACCAGGATTGAGGAATTCAGTGATTTGGCTGACGATTCTCATGTGTTTCAGCATGCGAGGGTCGGACGAAGACTCGTAGAAAAAAGGCAGAATGCCTTCAATAGCTTGGAGCGAAGTAGGCACATCGACGGCACGAGGCGCATGGTATGCTGACCACATAGATTTTACTTCATCTTCGGTTCCCTCTCGGAGTACATAACGAACGTGTTCCATCCAAGCTATTTCTTTAATAACTTCATCCTCTAGTGCTTGTGGATGAGATGCGTTCTTGACACGCGCTGGAGGAACATCTGACACCAATGCCCGCGCTAAAGGAGACAAGACGGTGTAACTCTCAGACAGCTGTTGTGAACGGTTCTTATCCTGATAACTGCAGTCGGATGGGTCTCTTGGCGTTCCAGGATTACGTGCCGACCATAGCTGGAACATAGAAATTGTCGAGCGCAGCGACGGTGAACAGATCCTTTCGCAGGTTCTAAGGGCAAACAATTCCGTCCATTCGGGCCTGCTGCGCCACCTTTTCCGCCAATCGATTTTCTACCTCCAGGACCCTGTCAAATAAAACGGACATTCCAAACTCGTTCATACGTTTTACAAGTTTCTTACTGCGGGTTTGACTGTGTAGTCGGATTCCAATATACAGTGCAATGGAGCTTCTCGCCTTCCACGACTAGACAAATGCTGCATATTATACACAATCAGCTCCGAAATCGTCTTCTCGGGTTGCGACATGGGCACGTTTGCATCTGTGGGCGAGCCATGCAGAAGAACACGAATCAAATGTTTTAATGCTGCAGGGACCACTTATTCCGTACTTTCCCGCAAACTTTCATTAAATGTGAAGCGTCCAGTTGTCGATACTGCCTTCCTACGACAGACCACCACTGCCTTCACGAGAATCATGGCATCTCCTTCCCAATCTTTTTCGATAGCTTCTGAGATAATTTTAGGCATTTCCTTTGAGACGACTAAATAAATACAACGACGGGATCCTTGTTGTTCTTGGAAATTAGGAAAGCGTCCGAGAATGTCGTTCTTCAGATGAGTCTGATTGATGTTTGGGATTGTCTCCAACCATAGATTGATAAGTATGTACTAGTTCACGCATGCAGAAGACACTAATCCCGCTAGCTATATCATCTTCGATTTTGCTCATCAACTCCTCCTTTGCTACTTCAGTTGACTACCAATTCTCGGACATCGGATTTATCTTTCTTTTGTAGGTACGTTCGTATATGGTATAGCAGGCACGATGATGCAGAATGTCCAAAGCAACAGCATCACCTTCCAACAGGACTCCAAACAAGCGATGATCTTTAAGTTCGAGTGACATCCTTTTCATTTTCTCGGCCACGTTATGTGTTGAGCATTTGTGCAATTTCCTGAATTGGTCCTTCTGGCACAATATACACTTCTGTTTTTGTAAGGCAGGTTCGGCTAGGCGGCTAGACGTACGCCGATCACTTTTCTTTGATTTTTTAATGGAGTGTTCTGCTCTTCGAAGCCTGTCGGAGAAAAACAGCTTCCTAAATGACGCGTGCCATAATGCCCCCTTCTCCTTCCATAAAAGATGATCGGCACTGTCAACGTCGAATTCAACTGGCAGGTTATCCAACTCTTTGAATCTCCGAGCCCGAACCAGAAAGTCTTCGTATGCAGAATCATGGCCAGAATGTTTACTGGAAAGAGGACAGTTCAGCTCCTCTCCAGTGTCCCCCTGACAGATGGCGCACAGCTCCCAGTCCATAATCTGAAACATAAAGAGAAACATTATTAGTCAGTTTGACAGTTCACTGTCATGTTTCAGTGCATGTGAAAACATTTGTAAATAAAACAAAATTTCGTTAACATGCCTGTAAAAATATTTTTACCTCAATCTATATTTTGCCTTTTTTTTTTTTACCTTGGTTGACCTTAAATGACCTCTGGAGGTCACATGGTTGACCTCACTACTTTATACCTAGAAATAAAAGTGTTTTGTCTTGATAAGAGCTTTCATTTGATACCCATACGGCCTTCGTAGGATCCTCCGTTATTATTTTTAGTTTTTGACACTATATGACCTTCAATGACCTCTAAAGGTCACGTTGGTGACCTTATTTAAGGTCATATTTTTGGCGTATCTTCCAATTCGTGTTCCTTAGGTCAAAATCTATAGGATCAGGTCGAAAAATTACTTTCCACAAGCAGTGTAACGAACTATGGTGCTGCCGACCCCACTATTTTATTATTATTCAGCACTAAATATTTTAGTAACTGGTCATTGAAATTATATACATTTTGGGTTATTTTTCCGAACTAAGCGACACCTATATAAACATATATAAACATTTATAGAAACGAGGCATTGTTGTACAGTTTATAGTATTATTTCCGATGGGACGTTACAGTCCCGTCAGTCGTGAAAGGATAAATATTAATATTAAGTTTAATATTTTCAACCAGGAAAATAAATTAAAAATGATTCGTACTTTTCCATTAATTATCATTATTATACAATAAAGCTAAAAATTTAGGTACAATCTATATACTGCAGTCATGAGCTACTTACGTCACATATGAATTAGCTTGGATGAACTTACCATTTTCTCCGATTTCTGGTATTGGTGTGTTTTCCTGAAAAATATATACAAGTTTTTCTATAAAAATAGAGGCTAAACGTTAAAAATGTATGACGTTTTAAAAAACTAAATTCACACAGTTATAAACACTTGGAATTTAATAAGTCCAAAGAAACAAGAGAAATTAGCAGAGGCCCGCAAAACATTTGCGGTCAAATTGGTATCTTTAATCTTTATTGTAACATTACTTCTTTAAATTTTAAATACAGGATTTCTAGTTATTCTTTCACCAAAGACTAACAAAAACTTCTCATTCTAGAAAAAGTTACATAAAGCTGTCCATGTTTAAAAATAGGCTTAGGAATATAAATGCAAAACATCTGCCATCAAATTAGTATCTTTATGAAGGCAGCCCCAGAGCAATGCAGCAGAATTATCAAGACGCTACTGCATTTGTAAAGAAATTTAGGAAGCCGGATCTATTTATTACGTTTACTTGCAATCCAAGATGGATTGAAATCGCTGAAAGCATTGGAGATTATCAAAGACCAGAACCCAGGTCAGATATTGTTGCAAGAGGTTTTCACATGAAACTAAAAGAACTGCTTCACGACTCAACAATAAAACATATACTCAGGAAGCCAAGTGTATTTTTGTATGTAGTTCATGTACCTTCAAATTTCAGCTGGCGGGATCCGACAAAAAATGACGGGTTGAAGTTTTTTATGTCTCACACCATCCCCACACCTTCCACACTACCTCCACATACCCACACCACCTCCCTGCCAATCTCCGCTATCCAAAGCTAATACTAAAGGATAAAAATAAAAAGTATCTGTAATAAA
This sequence comes from Bathynomus jamesi, assembly GCA_023014485.1. Classification (NCBI taxonomy): domain Eukaryota; kingdom Metazoa; phylum Arthropoda; class Malacostraca; order Isopoda; family Cirolanidae; genus Bathynomus; species Bathynomus jamesi. The sequence continues at coordinate 1,186,363 of JAJOZX010000646.1, read as the reverse complement.
AATGTTAAGGTTGGTGTTAAGACAAGTATTTTCATACCAAGAAGTCCATAGTCTAGAAGACATAAAGCAGGACTGATGAACAGCTTGGACAGCTTCATTGTTTAAGTTTTAAATTCTTTGCATTGTACTGTATTGAAGAACACGGCTTATCTTCGGGAGGCTCGAGACGCCTGAGCATCTTGGTGGTAACTTCTGCAGCAGTTTAAATGATCTGTTACAAAGTAATTTAGTGTTCTGCAGGAGCCTTTTATAATTAACCCACAGTTTCTACCCATAGATACTAGTGCTGAAAGTACGAAAAAGAGTGTCTTTAGCTTCGATTGTACAGAATCTGAAGTTCATTATAATTATGTTTGCTTTAGCACAGTAACTTCGATATTGCTTTCTTTTGTCTGAGTCGTCACTCAAGGAGCTAGTGATAATTTGACCCAGATACTTAAATTCTTGTACTTGCTGTATTGGTTCACCTCTCATTTGGAAAGTAATATTAGCTGTTTGGTTTGAGCTTTTAAAATGGAAATGCATAACCTTAGTTTTAGTAACATTAAAATTAATGACATAGTTCTGTGAATATAATTAGCAAATTTTTATGAGCCAGACCTTTAACTGAAGGGCTTATTAATAACATGTCATCGGCATAGACCATGTTATTTATCCCCATGTTATCTGTACAACATCCCACTTTTACCTCATTAATTAAGCCATCAGTATATACATATTAAACAGCAGACGAGAGAGCAGTCTTATCCATCTCCGCACGAAGGCGTTAAAACATGACAGAGAATCGATCGAAGAAGACCCCAGGTCTGGACGATCCTCGGACGCGACCAGTCCCGAAATAATCTCTGTTGTGCAAAACATGATAAAGTTTGGTCGCCGAGCGAAGGTTGCAGAAGAGTTTTCATTTTTGTTGGAAACATTGAAGCCATTAGCCACGAATATCTTGGCATGTCAGGAGTTTCTGCCAGATGGGTGCCTCGAAACCGCAGCGAGCAAAATCGTCAACAGAGAGTGAAGTTCAGTAAAGAGTTGCTGGACCTCTTCAGCACCGATCCAGAGGAGTTTGTATCGCGTCTGGTTACTGGTGATGAGGCATGGGTTCACCATGTGTTGACACGTGGTGTTCTGCTACTACGCACGATGCACCAATTCACAAGGCCAGAGCTGCCCAGGCCGTTATTTGCCATTGTAAATTTGAACTTGAACAGTTGAATCATCCACCCTACAGTCCAAACTTAGCCCTGAGTGACTGTTATTTGTTCCGACATCTGAAGTCTGTGCTGCATGGTGCACGGTTTCAAGACTATGATTCTCTGGAGTCCGTCAACAGTGTACTTTAGGGGAATTAAAGATTAAAGGAGCAGTCAGAAGAGTTCTCTTTTCAGGGCACTGATATCTAAAGAACAAATGGGCTAAGTGCTTGAAATAAAGGGATTAAACTGAGAAATTATCTTGTTTCCATGTGCTTGAGTTGCAAAGCTTTTTGAATGCCCCTCAATGATATCATCATCAGAATCGGAGATACGTAGCTCAGTACCATAAGGAAGAGTATTATCATTACTATTCATAATCATGCCAACCGATGCAGAATGAAGCAAACAATAATAATACAGTAACTTCAGTAGTATACGTGCATTTAGTTCGAAGGGGTGGGGGTACCATGGGGAAGGGGGATAAAAGAGAGAAAAGAGAGGAAAGGGGCAAAGGCAAAATTTTAATCACACCTGTGTAAACAATGGGTTTGATAAGGGGGAGTGGTATAAGATAAGAAGGGTGATCATAAGGGAATAAATAAATATATAAAAATAAAAATAAATATACATATACTGTATATGATAGTGGGAATGGGGGAAATGGGTAAGTGGGGGTAAGATAAAGGAATGGTGATAAGGGAATACAAATAAATAAATAAAAAAAATACATGTACGTGACGTCATACTATGAACTTTAGTGTTATCAAAGAAATAAACAAACAAACGCGGTTGCCCCTGGATGAGATTGAAAGGCTACCCTTGTCAGGTTCAAATATGCATTAAGATGTATAAAAAAAAAAAATGAGGACGAGTTAAGGAGGGATACTCTAGCTAAAAAGCTTGCCAGTAAGAATGCTAGAGACTTTTGAGGCGAATTAAATCAATAAACAATAGTGCAATGTCTCTCCTTGCTAACATTGAAATATAACAGGGACTGAGAATATAGCCAAGTTATGGAAAGGACACTCCAGTGTGTTATTCAACAATGTGCATAGGAGCGACAATATTAATTGTAATGTCCTTATAAAAGTTAGTGTATACGAGAAAAAATTTTAGATTGTAACAAATTATGTGACAGTGATGGTATTTCTACTGGACATCTGAAATATAGTAGGTAGTGTTAAAATAGTGCCTTTGTTAGCTATGTGCTTTGTAGGTTTACTGATACATGACATTTTCTAGATACAATATTATCAGTTGTTTAGTGCCAGTAATAAAAGATGAGAGTTGTAAAATCATTAATAAAAATAACTATAGGCCAATAGCTTTGACCGGTATTATGTTTGAATATATTTTTATTGTTTCAATGAAATGATTGAATATACAGGGTGGGCCGTAAGTTTCCATACATAGGAAAATTTAAACGTTTGTTTTTATGTTTCAGATACCCTAAGAATATGCGTTTGTAAGATCTTGTTTACTGATGAAGCAAATTTTTACGTCAATGGAGAGGTTAATCGGCAAAACATACGTTATTGGAGTAATGCTAACCCTAACTGGCTGAGTCCGACGAAGTAGTCCAGGCAATTTGTAGTTAGACCTGGGGCAAAATTGCTTCAGAAGCTTTCTAAACTGTTTCCAGCTCAGGAACCATTGCCGAATAACATATCCAAAATCCGACAAAATTGGACCGCGGGAACACCCCCAAAAATGAAATTCAAAATGGCGGACTGGATGTTTCCTACGAAAAAAAATATATATATAATTTACGCTTTTATTTATAGAGATACATTTGATGCTTTTTCTTTCAGTTGTAATGTTTTAAATAATTCAACAATATACAACACAACCAGTTATTACGCAAATATAATGTTATATAGCTTTTTACAGATTTTTATAATACAACAATTATTTTTTTCCCAGTTTCAAGTTATGTTCATTACAGAAGAAGTGATACCTGGTCACAAACATACAGAAATTAATCCTCTTCATCACTATCATCGGATAGATTACCGATACTTGGGTTGTTATCGCAACCACTGATTTGGCACTCGCCACAAGCGGCTGAACAGGGCATTCCATTACGCTTGCATCCACATCTTAAAGTAGCACATTTCGTCTTGCAGGAGCAGCGGATCATGTTGAGTAGATAATTTGGAGCTGGTGGCTTGTCGCAGGCTGTAGGGTAGTAGGAATTATTCTTTACATACCAACCCCACTGTTCTGCATCGATCTTCTCTTCTGTAGACTTCCAGATTAGTATTTGAAAGTATGTGCGAAAGCTGTGGTACTTTGTGGACGCATCGGTAGGTGGCAAACGTTCGGGTGTAACAAAAGATTTAGCTGTAGCTACCTTTTCAACTAACATTCGATGACGTAGTGCGTTAGTGGATTCAAGTGTTTTGCAGCCATACAACAGAAGCATTGCCTTTCTTCCAGCGGCTTCAATGTCAGAGTGTTGGCAACAATCAGAACAGAATGTATTTGCAACTGAACGGAGTTCAGCCACCTTCATCAGTGTGTCGAATGCTTTGGCTTTACCGATCAAAAAAATTCTGGATGTGCTATCACAGCCCGTGAAAGCATGCACAAACAGGAGATACTTGCAGATGTCATTGCCTAACAATGATTGAATGCTGAGAATATCATACACAGGATTAGGAGATGGTCCCCGTCTTATATCGCTGCGATAGTACAACTTGAAACCACTGTCCTTGGCATGGTACAGAAGGAGAATCAGCAAGTCGGTGTCTTCCCCTATTACTGTTGTAGATGCATTTTCTGATGAGGAAACTGCTGCACGAACGATGTCCACATCAGCATCCTCATCTGCGTTGTGAACAGTACACCCGTGCTTCTTCAACAGCTCACCTACGAGGGAAATAAATGCTTGCTTGTTGTTTTCATTAGCCAAGAAGTGTTCCTTCTGGCCAACAAACTTCATGCTTGGACTGAGATTCACATTTCTGCTTGTCTTGGTGCTGCGTCTTCTGTGGGTCATGTCCTTGATCGTAGGAGAGCTGCTGTAGCCATCAAAAACAATGATTGCTTTTCCATATGTTTTCAGAGTGAAATCGGCATATGAGTTGGCGATGCTGTCATATGTTTCATCTTGACGCCAGGAAACACGATGTAGTAGAGATCCACCATCCAATACGTACTGGTCTGTGCACTGAATTTCTTGAACTTCTTCCATGCGTAAAGTGTCAGTGTATTTGATTATTGCATGAGCTAGCTGAGACTTATCGGGTTTCCTCAAGATACTTCGTGATTCGAACAATGCAGGAGGATATGCACACAGTTCGTAACACATGACATCTTCAAGATTCATGTCTCCGCCAGTGGCAACAGTCATCATTCTCTGAAACAGTAGTGCAGGATCTACTTCTATATCTGAAGCATCAGTGATCACAACGGCAGAAGCAGATCCTAGTGTTTTCACTTTGTCAGATCTTTTGGCAGAATATGTAAAGGCTTGTTTCCCAATCATTTTTACGACAATGTTCGTACCGATTGAATGCAATTGATGAACGTTAACTCCAGGGTCAGCAGTTAGCCCTGTTACAATGTTGCAGAGACCCGAGGTAGAATGGAATGGGGATAAGGATTCCAGACGTTCAAGTACTTTCTTCATGTCATTACTGTCCCTGATTTGTCTACTTCCCCTCATTTCCTTGTGCTGTTCACTACTTTCCAACAAAACTCTGGTGTATTCCTGCATTGCTAAGTTATAAGTGGAACACAGAGGCATAGAAAAGAGCCACGTTGTCCTTTGGATGTCTGTAAATCCACTTCCGCGTGTCAGTCCGCCTCTGCTTTTCAGGGAACGCATTGGTACTTGTTCTATCACCAGGTCTGTGCCGAGTCCGGCCCATAATCTGTCGCTTCTTCTTACCACAAACTTACCTTCCTGGAACATTTTGTTAACGACTGGATTTTCAGAAGGCAAACTTAACATTTTCTGCAGGTACAGGTATATCGATTTCAGGTAATTGTGATGTCCGGCTGCTGCAATTATGGGGATGGTCTCCAGCATAGCTTGCAAGTGCAAATCCCACGAGCCGGTTCTGTCTGCTGTTATCAAGGAACGTGCAATGTTGATCATTCGCTGATATTCCAACCAGAGTTGACTTGTTTGCGAAGTAGATTGTAGGTCAGTTTTCTTCGCATCCAAAGTGGTAGCAATCTGAGACAATGCATTCGAAGATTCCACATCCTCAACTGATTGTTTGGCAGTCATAACATCGTCGAGCAGGTCACAAGCTTCCTTATGGAGGTCATGAGGAGTTCCATCTTCATTACGAGGGAAAACGTCTGCGACTAGTAAGGTACTAAGAGCTGCATCTACTATCATATGACCACGTATCGCTCTTGAAACAGCTTTTTCAGACATCATGTGTTGCACGGCATTTGGTCTGTATATTTCTTGAAGTACTTCAGACAATCCTGAACCATTCATAAGAGTACCGACTGCTCCCAAAAGATTCATCAGAGTGTGAAATGATCCCAGCATTAAAACAATGTCCTGCAGGTCTCTCTGTTCATTGATGATTTGGGAAGCTTTCCAGAACAAAGGCTGATCAAAGGTAATAATGCATGGGACTTTTTGATCGCGTGCTATCTTGCTCAAATATAGTAATGTCGAAAATATGCAGGTCATGTCAGTTGGCGACATATCTATGATGGGAAGGAACGTGATCGACGCCACACCTGGATGTGAGACACTTGATCCACCGTGAATTGCCTGCATTGTTCCGGACCAACTTGGACCTGATCTTTCTGCTGAAGATATCTGCCAGAGAAGACTAAGTCGACTTATGGTGGCAGTGGGTACTGGAAGTTCGCGGAATGAGATGTCCCTCAACATGCTTCTCGCGTGTCTATATTCTCTAATGTCAACGGTTGCAATCTTCTTAATGTCATTGTCACCAACATTACGCCTGTGAATAGAAGGGTGGATCTTGATCTTCGGAGTTATTGCGGCAATCATACCCATTCCATGAAAGGTATTCTTCCCATCCAAAGTGCAGACATCATGATCGACGTTATCTGCTGCTAGAAGGACTGCAGTGTTTTCATCAACAGTAAAAGAGCCAGACCCACTTGCCAGCGCCGCGTTTCTTTCGAATCTTGTTACTTCTGCATACGAAAAACAGTAACCCAGCTGATGGAGAACGTCAATAAGGTACCTTGACCTAAAGTTGTGGTGTAGCTGAACCGACAAACCGATCTGTAGTGGACATAATAATCCTCTAGGACGGGTTGCTTGCATAATGCTCTGCTCAATTGCACCTATTTTTCTTGAAGCATCCTGTCCCGCAAATGCTTTTGATAATAGCAATTTCAGACTGTTGGGAATGTAATCAAGAGCACTTTCTGCAGTGATGTCATTTGGAGATGGATACACATCTTTTCTAGGCGAGTCGACAGACTTGATATCACTTCTGATTATTTTTGCAGCAGCTTCTACTAGGTAAATCTTCTGTAGCTCTATATCTATATCACATTCTTTCGACTTTTTGTGATAATCTATAAGAATTTCATTAGCTGTCTCTCGTAGTGTTACTACATCTGCCTTCCCACTTTCACCTGATATTATGATCTTGTCTCCGTAACGTTTCTAAAAGCTTTCTCTTCATGTGCCTGCGTTCGTAGACAGAGCTCTGACTTCCTTGAAGATATTCCTCCATTTTGGAAATTAGGTCTCCAATCAACAGTTGTTCATCATCATTCTCTTCCAGGTAAGCACAGGTCTGAAGGAATGCTTGTGTTGCTCTTCATTAGTTGGTCTCCCTTTCTTCGAATCATGATCGTCGGAGGAGTATGCGCGAGGAATGTTTTTTCCACTTCGAAAATTTACGCTGCAGGTGTGATGGTAGACACAATCTGCAGCAGGAAGATCACGAAGATAATACTCCAGACGGCCTTTTACATTAAACGACCATTCATCGCAGCGGCTTTCACAGCACCTTTTTATGGTTTCGGAGAACTCTGTAGTTCTTATTTTGACATGCTCTGATTTTGGTTTGTGTTTGGAAAAAAGTCCACAAAGGTCACAAAACAACAGTGAGTAGCACTGGAAAATGCGTATTCTGAAAAGAGCACTTTTCCTTGGTAATGCCTCGGCTGCGGTCTGTCGCTTCTTTTTTCCAATGGTCTTTTTATTCCTAAACCTTTTCCTACATACAACGTGAACACTATTCCAGCTGTTTGCAACAACATCGCTTCCACGGCTGCGGCTGGATGCATTTATACCATCTGCTCCTTTTTTGCGAGATGTGAACCACTTCCTGTCCTCTGTCCAATTTCTCCTTACAAATCACGCACAATTCTTCAGGGGTCTGCATTCTTGAAGCGGACGCACACCGAGTCAGCCGTACACCGATTCAGTCTGAAACAAAAACACAAATTAATAAACTGTGTTGCAGTATTTAAAAGGAGTACTAATAACGTTTTAAAGAAAATGACAAGCCAAATACGCAGATTTGATAGTAGGTAGTAGAATTAGAAGATTGTAATATAATATAAGTTTATAAAGATGTAGCAATGTCCATTCTCACATACACTCCATACAGTATATTTTATTTACATTACGTGACGTCATAGTTTAATACTAGCCGCCTAATACAATTTTTAGTGTCATATAGGTTAATTTAGAAACGAAAATGTGTTTTAAAACATTTTACTGATCAAGAAAAACGTCATAACTCTCTCTACAAAGCGAAATTAAAATTTATTGTATTTCGTAGGAAACTGCCAGTCCGCCATTTTGAATTTCATTTTTGGGGGTTTCCCGTGGTCCAATTTTGTCGGATTTTGGATATGTTATTCTGCAATGGTTCCTGAGCTGGAAACAGTTTAGAAAGTTTCTGAAGCAATTTTGCCCAGGTTGAAGCTATTTTTGCTCTAGATTGCCTGGACTAAAGATGCAAGGTGCCGGTAAAGTGATGGTGTGGGCCGGGATATGGGGTGACAGAATTATTGGACCAATTTTTGTCAGTGGAAATCTTAATGCCGAAAGGTATCTTAACATGTTGCAAGAAGAGATTTTCCCATCCCTGCTAAACGAGGAAGGTAACTTCCCAGTTTACTTCCAGCAAGATGGAGCTCCACCTCATTATGGTCTTCACGTGCGTCGGTATTTGGATCAGCAGCAGTTTCCGGTGCTTGGATTGGTCGGCGTGGTCCTGTGGAGTGGCCTCCCAGATCCCCAGATCTCACCCCCCTTGATTTCTATCTTTGGGGGCACTTGAAGGCCATGGTGTATCAGGAAAAGATACGAGACATAAATCATCTAAAGGAACGTATCACCAACGCCATTACAAGCATAACGTCAACTGTGCTAATGCGTGTTCATCAACAGTGGGGAACACGTATTGAAATGTGTTTTCAAAACAATGGCAACCATGTAGAGCATATTATATAAAAAAAATGGTTGTCCATAAAAAAATGTTTATTTTTCCTATGTATGGAAACTTACGGCCCACCCTGTATAATCGTTAATAGACATGAATGTTATATATACACTAATGATAACCAATTTGGTTTAAAAAAAACATGGCCTTGACATGTGCAATTATGCCTTAAAAGAGATGGTTTGTAAATACAGTATCGAGCTTTAAATGCTAATGTCTTTTTATGCTTCTGGGATGCTGCTAAGACATTTGATCGTGTTAATCATGACAAATTATTTATGAAACTTGCAAATCGTAATGTGCCTGGTTACTTAGTTATATTAATATTCTGGTATAATCGGCAGACAATGGTTGTAAAATGGGTTGGGCCATTCAGAGCCATTCTCTGTACCAATGCATTGGTTAAACTATCTGACAACCAGTGATGGGCATCGATACACGAAAATCCCTAAGGGGATACCGATACATCGATACTCGTAAATCGTCTAAAGCGATACCGATACATCGATACTTTATAGATGGCTAAAGCGATATCGATACCAATACATGTATCGCGATACATTACTATAAGAATGAACAAATCTTACTAATATGTAAATAAATTTTTACTTTGTATATTGGGGGTAAAAAACGATGAATTCAGTTAAGAAAAATATGTACTTTATACCAAGTTACTTACAGAAAAACTTAAATGTTTTAAACTTTTAACGAGGAACATAAGAAATTGTAAATAATCGTAAATACATTGTTGTGTTGTATGCATGCATTGCGCGTCGGGTGAAAATTGCACACAGCGTAGCGCGCTTCTGTATTGAAATTACGCATCTAAGGGGTTAATAGCTTTGGAAAGAGAAATATTTCTGTGGATGCGGTGCGAAAAATATTATTAACATGATATCATTGATATGTATGATATAATTGTAAATATCAGATCCCTTCAACATTATAACTTAAAACCATATTATTTGAAAAAGAACAGTTCAGAAAATTTGCGGATTATACAACTTTTTACAATTTTACTTACTATTACTTTCAGTTATTTGCATGAATGTATCGGTGTATCGATGAATCGATTTTTTTCGATACACTTAAGAAAAATGACCTTAGTGATACCGATACCGATACATCGATCAAGTAGCTAAGGCGATACCGTTACCGATACAAAAGTATCGCTCAATACATAACGCCGATACATGTATCGCGACACCGCCCATCTCTGCTGACAACACTGCAATGGTATCATTCAGGTAGGGCTGTTATGTCCCTAATTATTCAGTGTTTATATGGATAATCTATCTGTTGTGCTGAACACTTGTAAATTAGGTTGCCACCTTGGGACAAAAATTGTTTGAACTAATAGGTAATAATTATGAGAAAAATATAAGGAATTGTGAACAGGGGGAAATTCTCAAATCGATCCATTCCTATCTAATTTTTTGCTATTAAACTACTGGATGAAAAAGGCCTCCGGCTAATATAGACCTATTATTTTACTGTCTCTTTGTGTGTTTCCATTAGAATTTTTGGCTGAAAAAAAATTAAATCGGTAACATTATATACACACACTTTTATTTTTACCACAAACACACAGTACATGTCCTAACCCACAAAAGAGGATCACCAAGACCAGTATTATAGTTCCTTTTAGTTGTTGTTGTTGTTGTTTGAAAAACTGTATGTTAAAACTGTTTATCGTAATTTCTTCTCGTCTTTCACTAAAAAAAAAAAAATATGTACTATGAACGATAATTGTAATCTAATTCAACACAATTGGGCTTAGCTTTGGTTATATTTTGAAGCATTTTTATTATGATGAAGTGACTACCATTTCTGACTCCTATGAGCTGTCTACTGTACATTGATCCAAAACACCCTATCCTCACCATCCATTCACAACCACGGTTGCCTGAAAGAAATGTAAAAATATATGAAAAAGTGAGAATGTAAACTTATTTGGTAATACTCACCAATCTTAAATCATCTTTTCCGTACAAAACAGCCGATAAATTGTCTTTGGCTTCCATTTGAGTGGTTGAAACTAATAATTTTATGGAGCTAAATTTGAGCAAATCACGTCTGTATAATTCATAGTAATTAAAAAACAAAATTTGTTTGAGAATTAATTTTATTCTCCCATAAATCTCTTTACCCTCACCCTATTCTAGTAGGAAAAGGTTCAGGGGTAAAGAGACTTATGAGACACCCTATACAGTTTTATTATACTTATAGAGCTACATCGTGGTCACGTCGCACCACTGTTTCCCGTTAATTCAGCAAGGTTAAGCGACGTTGAATCTGTTCAGCAGTCAGATGGGTGACCGTCCTCCACGTTCAAATGATGTAGTGACCCTTAGCTGATTCGGGAACCACGTAAAGGTAAAGGTCCCCTCCGCCACATGACCGTCGCAGTTACGGAGAAGATTAAACAACCATCAACACTATAAAATTTGGCGAACCGCCTATTTCATCCATTGGACTGAAAAGGGTTCGGTGGTCGTTTTAGGTTGGTTAGTTATTTCCCACGTGACCAACAAAAAAATAAGTGGCCACGAAACTCAATATTCACCGAAATATACTGTAAATATATTATTCCACTTTTAATGAGTTATTGAGTTATGAGAACAGTACATTCATAAATTATCAGTATGATATTTCTTAATAACAATAATGATCACTTGAAAAAATTAAATTTGATAATCTTGTACAAGTATAATAATTAACAGTAAAAAATAGTTATAATTGAATTAATTAATAATACAGTAAATTAAAATTGGAATATTAAAAAGTCGAATTACATTTAAAATTAATCCACGTTACATTTAAAATTAATCATTAAAAAATTTCACTAAATTTTTTTTTTTTTTTATTCCGCCGAAACAGGATTTAGAGCCAGTAAAATAATTGCCATTATTATTGATGTTACCAAAAATAGACATAGTATTGACGTTACACCATGCCAATAGGCGTATGAGACGGGGATTTGGGGGGGGGGGGGGGACGGTAGTCTCCCCAGGACTAGGGAATTGAGCATTTTCAGGGCAAATATTGAGCATTTTCTTTATCTCATTTTTGTAAATTGTAATGTTTTTAATATCAAAAAGGCTTTAATATATGTTACTCATACGCTAACCTTTATGTTATTTTATGCTAAACATAGTGCTTATGCGGAAATCAGGGCACCCTGAAAATTTTCAGGGCAAATTTTTTCCGCTCCCTTAGTAAAGTGCCATCCCATACGCCACTGCCACTGCCCACTCTATTTATTGCAAAACTAAACTGTGAAAATCGTCAGGTATAACTAAATTTCTTTGCTTTTACTAGTAATGACGAAAATTTTTAAATGATGATGCCAATTTCTACCCCAGTAACGAGCGAGTTGGCAATGATTGAATTTTATTGTGCGTATTATTTCTTTCCCTCTAAATATCATATATTCCACGATGGCTGTACTTTGGGATGGCCTTCCGTATGTATTGCGTACTTTGACCTACACTTAGTACATACGGCTAACTTAGTTAATTACACAGGCCTGCGAATGAGAACTTTGTAAGAGTTTTTTTCTTACTAATAACCGATTTTATATAATTCAACTACGCTGATTTCGAATAAGGTGTCCATTTTTTTTTCTATCGCGTAAGGATTTTCTGCAAATTGGAAGGGAAAAAACAACAACATAAATAAATATTATTTATTTCAATTTACATTAGGTGCCTATTTCGCTTTGTTATACTAATTACAAATGCAAACAACTTAAAAAGAAAGAAGACTATTAACGTCAATTACATATTCATCTTTATTTGTCCTGCGTTTTCTTGTGAGATCCATACCTTTTAGTCTCGAATGTACGCGCTGTTCCTTTTCTTTTATGTAATAATTCTGGAGTATCCAGTTTTAACATCCAGCAGTAATCAACCATCATGCTGATGTCCCACCTTCCCTGATATCTCTTCTCCATTTCTTTGATGTCTTGGTGAAACCAAGCATTTATAAGCATTTATAGGCAGTAGTTTTTAATCAAAATTTAATGAAAATTACTTACATACGTAATATGAAATATGACATTTTGTGAAAAATCTGTACGTGATGGCGAAAAATGAATATTATTTTCGGAATCAGCGTGCAAAAATTACTATTTAAGTGATAAAATATTTCGGACAACAAAACCATCGCAGGCTTGTGTTATAATATGTACACAAAGATAACGTTTAATAATTGTAAGTACTCCAAACACTGCAAACAGCAAAAAACTGATAAAGATTAGTATTTTCTGCTGTTGTTAAGGGAATCTAAAGGACACTTTTTTTTTGTCATGAAAACACGAGGTTTCAAATAACCCATCACAAGTACTTAAGTAATAAACTAGATAAAGTGTCACTACAGTAGTATATATATATATCAGGCCCGTAGCCAGGGGGAGGTTGGGGGTTGAACGACCTCCCCCCTTGACAGGAAAGGTTCACTTTTGTAACCATAGTTATAACTTATGAAATGAGTAGTATGATTTAAAAAATGTAGAGTGCAATGCAAGTAACACTGCATCTTGTAACATTGCATACAGCAAGGTGAGACTGGTTTAACAACCCCCCCTAAAAAAATTGATTTATATATATATGAGTTGTATATATGTGGGTGTGTTTGCATGTAGGTTTGTATAGAAAAGGCAAAACTTTTATAAATATATGAATTGTATATATATATATATATATATATATATATATATATATTATATATATATCACACACACACACACACATATATATATATATATACACACACACACACACAGTATATATATATATATATATATATATATATATATATACTGTGTGTGTGTGTGTGTATATATATATATATATATATATATATATGATGAATAAACCACGAAGGGAAAAGAAACACAAAGGGGTGCTCAAGCGCTTTCGTCTAATGACATCCTCAGGAACACTGGAGTGAAAGGAGGATGTCATGTCCTGAGGATGTCATTAGACGAAAGCGCTTGAGCACCCCTTTGTGTTTCTTTTCCCTTCGTGGTTTTATTCATCATAAATATTTTTCACGTGTCACTTTCGTGAAATAATTTTTCATATATATACACACACACAGTATATCAAAAACAATAAAAAATAACTCCTACCTACATCAATTTTAATTCAAAAAATCCATTTTTCTGTAAATTCGTAACAAAATAAATGTGCGCAAACATCCTATCAACATTTAAAATGGCAATAAGATATCATTCAGAGTCTTTATTTGAAAGTAACCAATGCAGTCATGTCCTTTTTGCTGCGGTTCCTTGACATCAGCATTCGGCTTGCTACTTGCGCTTTGATGTAGCCTTCTCGCCTCTCGTGACTGTAAACTTGACTAGCTGCTTCTGTGACCATTTTCACACATCTCTCCACCAAAGCTGGGCACTTGCGGTATTTTTTGCGGTACTGCGGTACTGCGGTACTACCGCACTACCAAACCGGTACCGCATAACGCAGTACCGCAAAGGATCGCTGAAAGTACAGCAGTACCGCTACCGCATTCAAATTTCCCGCGGTACTTTCCGCGGTACCGACAAACACGACTTTTCAAAAAATTAACACTTTTTTTGAAGTAAACCTTATTACAGGAGTACAGTAAGACGAATGCTGCGTGTGTTGCATCAGCCTAACTCTAGACACGTTAAGTTTTCGTTCAGAACATGTTACGTTGCCATCCTATCACAACGCCTCAGTGCAGTGCTTGCTTTTGAGCCGGTTGCACGTGTGTTACATTTCTGTGACAAAGATCGATTTTTAGCCATTATGGCAGAAAGTTCAGGTGCGAAATCGCCGATATGCAATTTCTGAAAATATGTGCTATTACTTGTGTTGTTCTTGTGTGCAGTACCGCAGTACCGCAGTACCGCGGAACGCACCAGGGGGACCTGAAAAAGTACCGCAGTACCGCGTAACGCACTGGGCATGCTGAGGTACCGCAGTACCGCGTAACGCACCCCCAAATTTTGGTACCGCGCCCACCACTGCTCTCCACACTCTGAGTGTGAGAAGGCCACTTTGGCACTTGCAGTGGGGCCTCTTTAAGTTGTGTTAAATCTTTGTTTGTTATACATGTTGTCAGTGGTGGCTCCAAAACTTCCGAACTCAAGTTAACTAATTCTGACAAATTCGTGGCATTGACGTTTATCGGAGGTACCTTCCTTGTCTGAACAGAGCAGTCTCCCAGCTGGTCATCATCTAGTGATGTTCCTCTAAGCTTTAGAATGATTTCCACAGCCTCAGTTCGCTCTTTGGTACATTGGCTGCAGAGTATTGCTTGCAAAACTGCCTCTGGCCTAGCATACCAAGCGGACCTTCTCACCACAGGTAACACGATGTCCACCACTACTTTCCTTTGGGTTCTCAGTAGCTGTAATTGAAACAAGATGTGGTTGGGCCCCTCCATCCACATTGGATTAAGTTTTACATTGAACCAGTGAGGAAGATAAAACCCAATAATAAATTCAACAATCAACATCAAATTCTATAGCATTTTGCCCATCAGTGCATGTTTGGAAACCCAAATCCTGCAGAAACGAATCGCTGTAGTTAACCAACGACTGTGACTTACGGGTCCAATCTCCAAGAGAGCCAGATTTTGAGGCAACTCTCCTGATCTGATTGCTTAAACAATACGATAAACGTAAGATTGATCCGTGCTGAGGTCTTTGATAACTTCTTCAGACAACACTGGAAGAGGAGGGCCTACTTCGACCTTTGGAAATTTTGTATTTATTTCTAATTCCGTTGCTTCATCTAGCATGTTGCCAAGGGGGCCTGACCACTTGTTGTTGCTCTTTGTAGGACCATCAAGTTCCTGGATGAGACGACGAAGAGGTAGTTCCCCTGTGTGCAAATCACATACAATTACTCAAATGTCTTTTCAGGTTTTGAAAAAAGATATCACTGAATCTTGCGTGTAGTTAATCGCATACTAGGGTTGCCAACCGTCCTTTTTTGAAAAGGACAGTCCTTTTTTGTAGATTTTTGTCCTTGTCCTTTCTTGAGTTCGGAAAGGACGCCATTTGTCCTTTTCTGATAACAATCTTGTTCCAAACAACAGTTTTATAACAAAACTTTTGTTTAAAAGGAAATAATTATAAAGTCTTAAGTCGAGTAAGATTTTATAAATTCATTTCTTCACTTAAATGTTAACGTTCCGTGTAGCGGAAAAGTATAAATTTTAAAATAAATATTGTTACTATAAATTTTGTCAATGCATGACTCAATGGGTCAATATCTGTATGTCAATAAAAATATTTACTTTTAGAAAATATGCAATAAAAAGCATGCAGTATAAATTGTAATAAATGATAAATAAAATTTTACTTCTTTCCCAAACCTTGTAGACAGTATATTGGAATTGATGTTCTTGTCCTTTTTTTCAAACTTCATGGAGTTGGCAACCCTATCGCATACATACATTTCGTATTGCAAAAAAAAGAGATGTATACTGTAGTTTAAATTGTAAAGTACACTTTCTTTTAATTAAACGTATACCTACAGGCTACAGCAAAGGCCTAATAACTTTTTGAAGTTTCTTTTATATTTGAGACCAAAAATATAGATAAGTATATAGGCAATACAATAAGTGCTAAATGTTATACAAACAAAGAAAATTTTGATAACTGGAAACATATCTCACATAATGGAGTTTTTGACTTAAAATCCGTGAGAGTTGACATATCTGAGGGTCAACCCCTCTATCTAACTCAGGCAGGCTTTGAAAAATTACATTTGTAATTTCATCTGAATGTAATTAATTACACATTTGACTGTAACTGTAATTGTAATGACGATACTATATTTTAGTATAATTGTAATTGGTTGGCAACACTGGAGTGTTCAAGCGACTCAGTCACTCAATAGTCTCAGACCAATTACCAATCACCATTTGAAATTCAAGGGCGGCGGTAAATCAAGGCGTAGTCCGTGGCAGTAAGAGTCGGATACTTAGAGGACAAGGAGATTTAACAAGTTAAAAATTGAAAGATTTGAAAGATTGGAAAGGGTGTTCTCAATCGCGGGAAACTTTTATTGTGCCTAACGAGGAAGTCTTCGTGAAGAAACATTCATAAGTCTTCTCCTTATGAAATGTAATCAGGAGGTGTTTTTGACAAAATTACTGCTATTTAAATGTGCAAATGAAGAATATAAAAAATTATGAATACTGCATACTGTAGGATTATATCTTAAATCAAAGTTTCCTCTCTGTAACTGAAACTGAAACAACTTGACTGATATTAATATATTGATTCGTGATCCATTGATACTCGTTTCCACTTTTTCCTTTTTTAATTAAAATACAGTAATATACACTACAGTCCAGTTGTTCTCAAACTGGGGTACGGCGTACCCAGAGGGGTACGCGAGAAAATCTTAGCGGGTATGCGAAGGGGTCCTGAAAATATAATCCTTTTAATTTTATATACGATTAACAAACGGCCACAGTAGTATGGGCGCAAAATGGACGAGTGCAGAAATGGCGCAATGTTGCAATGCAATGTTGATCAGTATTGCAAAGGGGATGTTGCAAGGGGTTACGCAACGAAGGGGGTGTTTCAATGTGTTATGCAGCAAAGGGGGAGGGGTTATGCAACAAATCAATGCTGCAAAGGGGGAGGGAGCTTCGCGGGGAGAAGGGAGGATGACCTCCCCCCAAAGGGGTAGCCTTAACCTAAGAGAGGGAGAGAAAGGAGAAGGATGAGGTATTTGGGGGAGAAGGTGTTGTGTCCTCACCCCCCAAAGGGAAACCTAACCTAAGCCTTAACCTAAGAAGGAGAGAGGGGTGGCCGCCTGGCTCCAGCGAGACGCATAATGAGAGTTCATCCGAGCGCCCGCTGTCTTATAAGGTGTAAATCTGCCAGTTGGCTTAGAAGGCGTAAATAGCTTGTTCAGGTGTACATTATTAGGGTTGAGTTGCCAGATTGCATTATTTATTTAATTAAAGCATATATTATTGACAGTTAGCTTAGAAATCCGTCAGTCGGTATAGAAGGCTTAATCTGGCGTAAATGGCTTGTTCAGGTGTACATTATTAGGGTTGAGTTGCCAGATAGCGCTATTTATTTAATTAATGCATATATTCTTGACAGTTGGCTTAGAAATCCGTCAGTCGGTTTAGAAAGCGTAACCAGCCACTTGGTGTACATATAATTAAATAATAATATCGTTTATATATACAACCAAAAGAATTAAATAAAACACCATTACATCATTCTGTTTATTTAGGCGAATTATTGGAATCAATTTCATGAAATATATAGAAAATAAATATACAATCCTATAAAAACGGTGGAATAAATATGATCAAAAAATAAAATAAAAAATAATATTCCTCGTTCGTATTTCTTATACTATTATTATTTTTTATTTTATTTTTGATCATATTTATTCCATCGTTTGTATAGGATTGTATATTTATTTTCTATATATATATATATATATATATATATATATATATATATATATACATATATACATACACACACACACACACACACACACAATTATATTAAATAATTAAATATATTGAAAATAAATAATACATACACTTTATCTTATACTGTACTTAACTAAAATAAAAATAAAATAAAAAATAATGTAAGAAATACAAAACGACGGAGTATAACTATCAATATAGCAGTACAGGCGAAATGTAATGTATATATATATATATATATATAATATATATATATATATATATATACACGCACACAATTATATTAAATTAAATATATTGAAAATAAATATACATCAAAGTACATTCACTTTGTTCTACTGCGCAAAACACTAAACTCACACGTAATTGAGTCTACAGTCACATCGTTATTGCTTTGCACTGCGTGGTAAATACAGCTTAACATTATTTCATCGCTCAAGTTATAGGGATACCTATACTCTATGTAAATGGCCTTCATATCGGTCAATACTATTTTTGTGCCCACTTTACATTCGGTTGGCAAGTTATCTTTAAACACGGCTAGAATACATTCAAAAGCACGCACAAAGAGGTCATCGTTAGCCACAACATCATTATTAAATACAAGTTTATAAACACTCCTTTCCAATCGAGGGTTTATTCTTACCGACCCCAGCTTTTCAATTGTGAACTCTTCTTCACACTGCATAGCGACAGTTGAAATAATAATCTAAATCGTTACGACAGCTGCTCATTATATAAAGAAATAGTTCTTAAGGGTGAACGGTGTAGGTGAACTCACCCCTGTACCGCTCAAGTGCTTTGTACCAAAGTTCATGATATTTCAAAGAGTCTAAACCTTTTAAATAAGCATCCAGCTCTAGACATTTTCGCCTTGTTCAGTCCTACACTCAGTAAACCCATCGAGCAGAGTGGTGTATGCGTATTCAAAATCCGTATCAAAATAAAGTATATCCGTAATACGCGCGTCTAATATAGGCTTCAGCTTGCGGAATCCGACGATTTCAAACATTCTGTCGAGGATGAATCGGTTTCGTGTAGGGACAAGAACATTATCAAAAGCATTCTTCAACATCAGTCGTATATCAATGCATGGCTGATCGTTATTTATACACAACGTACAAACAATGGCATATAAAGGGGTATCACTAATGTGCTCTCGTCTTGTACCTACACCTGCAGGAATTTTATAACGACCCTCACTCCACTTTTCAACTACTACGAAGACTCTTGTAGTAATGTCTAATTAAGAATTAAAATGTTTTGGTTATAAGAAATTAATAATGTTTGTTTAATAAAGAAGATAATAATGTTTAAAAGAAATGTAATTATGTTAAATAATTGTTTGTTTATAAAAATATAGAAATACAAGTTGGCAACACTAAGAATCAGCCCAGGCTAGAGGTTGGGTAGAAAATGCCCAAGAGCCAGTCATCGGGCGGCCTTGGGCTTAGTAAGGTGTATTTGCGTGTGACGATGCAATTGTAAATTTAGAATAGTATTTCGTGTCTCTCTCCAGCAAAAATGTTAACGTTAATTTCCCCCTCGCATTACCCGGTTTATCTAAAAGTGCTTTCGGTATAAATAAAGGTAGTAAAGTATTAATCGAGTGTATAATTAATACCCCCGTCCCCCATGCCCGGTTCAAATTATAATAGCCTCCACTCGGTCACGTCTACACGTATTTATAAAGTACAGCGAAGCAAGTGTAAAGAGAATGATGAAGGATAAATAGAAATGGAATAAAGAAAGCGAAAATAGTATAAAAAAGCAATATAAGAAAGGTTAAAAGGTCTTAATTACTACATTCTGGTGGCAAGCGGTGGCCCTAATTACATTTACTTACGGTCAAAATTGTTGCTACCTGTAATACAGTGCCCGCGAAAAGTATCCGATCACTCAAGAAAATACAATATTTTCCCTTGATATTCAGAGACACGTAATTCACTTTCTATTTGTTCTAGCGACATCTGGTAACTTTGAGGTTGCTCGCTGATATGAGAGCTATCCAACGCATTCTCAATTAGTGTTCTGGTAGCCTTCGTTGCGGGTGGCTGTGTCTCAAATTTGTCAGATTTCACTGTTTGTGTAATTTCTTGATTTTTTTTTTTTTTTACAGAAAGTGGTGTAAATAAAATTTATATATAATGTGTGCTAAAAAACAACTTAAGAGTGATTGTCGAGGTGCTATTGTTGCTTTGCATGCATGTGGGAAATCACAGAGACAGATAGCTAAGGAATTAAACATATCCCAAAGTACCGTTAATTTATGGGTTTCACGGCTAAGAACAATGGTGGCCTAACTACGCCAGTCCCTAAAAAACGATCTGGCAGACCGAGAAAAACAAATTCGCGAACAGACAAACTTATGAAACGTTTAGTATTGAAAAACCCAACAATAACTGCGAAAGAAATAAAATTTAATATGAATAATTTGTTATCTGGTGTTTCTGAACGAACTATCCAGGAGCGGCTCCAAAAAGAACTCGGATTACCATCTCGCCATGCTGCTAAGAAACCGTTCATTAATGAAAAATGCGTAAAAAACGTGTCGCATTTTGTAAAAAATACATTCATTGGACTGTTGATGACTGGAAGAAGGTTTTATTTAGCGATGAGTCGACATTTTT
Source organism: Bathynomus jamesi (assembly GCA_023014485.1). Classification (NCBI taxonomy): domain Eukaryota; kingdom Metazoa; phylum Arthropoda; class Malacostraca; order Isopoda; family Cirolanidae; genus Bathynomus; species Bathynomus jamesi. The sequence continues at coordinate 1,165,657 of JAJOZX010000646.1, read as the reverse complement.
GACATTCAGAAGTTGTCCAAAAAAGGTTCGCCGGCCTATTGGCTCAAATAGGATGGACCCTAAATACACCCTAAAGACAATGAAACACCCTCCAAGTGTGATGGTTTGGGGTTGTTTCGGTTACTATGGGCGTGGAAACTTATATTTTCTTCCGAAGAACACAACTATGAATGGTGCACGGTATTTAGCAATGCTACAGGATAAACTTCCAATGGCAATGGCAATCCAAAGGACAAAAACATACATGCATGATGGTGCACCATGTCACAGGGCCAAAATAGTGACAAAATGGATTACTGACAATAAATTTGATATTTTGGATTGGCCTGGTAATAGTCCAGATCTCAATCCAATAGAAAATCTGTGGCTAATAATAAAAAATAAGGTTGAATGCCACGACACTAGCTCAGTCGAAAAATTACAAGAGGCCATCAAAAAGGTATGGTGCAAGGAAATATCAGTGGAAGTTTGTCAAAATTTGATTAAATCCATGCCAAAACGTCTAGAACAAGTCATCCAAACCAAAGGACAGATGACAAAATACTAATATAAGGTTAGTATACATTTAAACATTGTTTTTTATGTAAAAAATACAAATTTCAAGGGTGATCGGATACTTTTCGCGGGCACTGTAATAGCATCAATAAATATTGTTTCGGTTATTTAAATAGTAAGATGCATTGTGTTAACCCATTTGCAAGCAAATTTCGAATCCGATTCCTTAACAAATCATTGTAACTGTTTTTCAGGATGGCGCCCATCATTTTCGAAATTTCTTCTTATACGAGCATTTTTTGTAATTTTCGCGGTCAAAATTTTGTTAGTCAAAATTCGAGTCGTTCGTTCCCTTTTTCTTCGCGTTGTTTTCTTTTGATTTCGTTTCGTTCGGTCGGAGAGAGAAATTTCGAAATTGATAATTGCTGTCCGGTGACTCATTCCTTTTTTTCGTTCCTTCGACTTTTATTACTCCTGTCAAAAGCCTACCTATTTTGTATTTAAAGTTTTTTTTGTGTTTACATTTTATGAATTAGTAATAATTGTGATGATAATAATAATAATAATGATTAGTAAACAAATTTTACACTTACTTATATGAATTAAATTATTTTAGTTGTAATGACATTGTGACATGCATTTTTATACGGTAAGGTTTAAAATGTTTGAGCGTATGGTGACGCATTTCTACGTAATGAAAAAAAAAAAATATATATATATATAGAGCATTGTAACAGATTCAATGAGTGAGTAACAAAAGTTTCCAGAATCTAGTGGAGTTTTTAAGATTATTCTTTGATTGGATGTATATAATGGATTTACAGGCCGACACATCAACATCAAATGTGTTTACTTTTAAGAATTGCTTTGTAGTTCTTTAGTTCGCTTTATAATTTTAAGGTTTAAATTCGAAAAATAATCGTTAAAGACACTAATTTACACTGGGTCAAATTCGGACTGTTTAAGTTTATTATGCTTGCTGAATATAAATTGTGTGAGACTTCAAAATAAGCGAAATTTGTTATAAAAAGATAAAAATTTGTTTAATTGAAATACAGGAATGGTTTTCGTAAATTCTTTTCATAAATTAATTTCTGTTTTTTAATTTTTTTTTATATATTCATTAATTTTTATATATTTATATGTGGGCTGATTGTTGTTGTCTATTTTTTCTTTCTTTCATTTTCAAGACAATTCCAAGTGATATTTTGTATACTTACGCTGTTTAAATTTTTTTATTCTGAAATTAGATTTTATTATGTTAGGGAGTTTTTTTTTTGTTTAGCATTTTATTTTGGGTATTAAAAATGATTTTTTTTTTTTTATGTTCGCGCGTTTGCATAGAAAATGTTACAAAAATTGTTCCCGATGTACTGCAGTTAAATTCGGTTAGGAATATTTTATAGAGGCTCGTTTACAAATGTAAAAAATGAACAATGAATAATCCATATTCATTTTTTACATAAGAAACCAAAATCGCCTAAGCGAGTTTTGGATAGAATTTCGATTTGTACTTCTTTATTCATTACTGTATTTCTCTAATTCATCTGTTCTAATAATGACTTATACACTATGACGTCATAAAATAACTTAATTCTCTTTACGTTTCCCATACCTTGTACACTAAATCACGTGCTTAGTATATGGACATCTTCCGTATGCAATGTATGGTAAATTCTTTAATAATAATGTTGTGGTGTTATGTAGTATAAACATTATTATTCAACCATATTCATCCATACGTCACATTTTCCCGTCATTAATTTCCCTTGATCATTATCCTATAAATTTTATTAAATATTCATTTTTACTCGTGTCAATCTATGAAACGCAAAACTTTAGGCATTCGTTCGAAAACGCAAAAATACGTTCTCGTATTATTTTTTTCATTATTATTTTTTATTATATCACCTCCCGCATTGAACTCGAAAATGCTTAGTAAGTTATCAAATTCCGCTAACTGGCAGAATCGAACGCTTCAAAGATAAAAAAAGTCTCCTTTCGCTCGATTCGAATTTATAACTTTATCATGCGTTGTTATATCATGTGTGTCATGTCTCATGTACTTGTGTTGTACTAATAACCAAATATAATAACCATATGCTGTAGTATAACCATATAGTATAACCATCTAGTATAACCATATAGTATAACCATATAGTATAACCATATATAAATATATAAAAACACTAAGAATGGTAAACGACGTAATGTACTTTAATGAAACTGTAATTAATAATAACTTGTAATGTACTTCAATGAAACTGTAATTAAATGTAATGATTTAATTTATAATGTAAGAATGTACTTTAATAGAACTGTAATGGACAATCATAAGCGAATGTGAAGTAATCCATAATTGTAATCGTAATTGTAATGAACCAAAATTAATACGTACTCAGTCGTGTACTTAATTTGTACTTATGTACTATTACGAAATGATATCGCCTTCAGAAATGAAGATTCGGCAAAAATATACGATTAGTTTTTATTTTTATTTTTTAAAATTTTTATTTGGAATCTTTCAAACATCTGATCATGTGTTTAAAAGGGGGAAACAACCTTCAACTGTCTTCCCCCAAACATTTAGGTTTATATTATACATGTATTTGTAAAATTACAGCACTTCATTATTGCACTTCACTAGAGCACTTCATTAAGTCACTTCATTACGGCACTTCATTACGCCTCCCTTGTTAGCAGCCTTGCTGCGAGGAGGGGGCAGAGGCCCCTTGCCTCCTTAATATTTTTAGATTCCGGCCTGAGCCATGGTCGAAAGAGGTCGAACCTCTACCCTTGTAAATTCAGAGCACTAACTGTAAATTTTTAAGAAGTAAATTAGAGTAAGGGAAACTTTTTATTTTTCCCCTTGAGTTGGGCTATCTTCAGAAGAACTTAGTCAGTTAAGTCGATAAGTTATAAAAGAAAAATCGATAAGTTTAGTACCAAGAGAAAGTATCAGAGTATTATAGCAAGAGAAGAATTAATAATCGTCGACCCATAAAGCGAGAGAAAGAGACAACCCAAGCACCATAGAAGATATTGGCATAACAGTCTGGCGAGTCTGTAGCCAAGAGTTTAACAAGAGGCGACCGAAAAGAATTAGAATGTTATAGAAGAAATATCCGTTGCTGCCTCCTAACCAGAACCCCCCCGTCGATTCCGAACCACCCCAGGGCCATAGAGGGAGGGGTTAACACAAACAAAGCGAACACTTCATTATGCAATGATTTGTTTTAATTTTTGTTTACATATTAGGTTGCGTTGTATTTTTGGGTTCATAATATCTGTTCTTATTTAGAATAACGATGTAAATTTGTAGTTTCACTTGGAAACGATAAATTGCGGGAATTCTTGTAATTTACAAACCATACTGGGTTTGTGTTGAAGGAGAGAGTTGTCTCTCAGATGTAATTTGTGAATTGCGAGTTTTCCTCCTATGAAATTTAGCGTTTCAAGTTGGAAATAATGTATTAAAGTAACTTTTCAGTTTTACTATTTAAATTTTTTATATTTAATAATTCTATTTTTGAATTTTTTTTATTTTATAAGCTTCAATTGGGTTTACTAATGGAGTTAAAACTTTAGCTAGAGTGTTAACCGGAGATGGAGCCTTTTAGATTGCCAATAGCACTGTGGTAATCTCTGTGTGCTTCCCCCAAAGTGTAAGAGGGTTTGTGATTTTCGAGAATTGATGACATGAAGTTTCTGGGCTTCATTTTTGTCTTTTGTATTTAAATGTATTTATCTAATTTCTGAGGGTAACTTTGAAAAATAATATTTTTTAAATTATAATAACGGTTATTATGTATGGGCGCATTATATTTCTACTGTGCAGTATTGTTTCGTGCGTTTGATGATTTTTTTCTATCTTCTCCGATGTAACTACCATAAGTGATCTTATTGGTAGATAGGCGTGATTAAACTTTTGCGAAATTTTGAGATTTATCATGTTTTTTCCGTGAATTTGGCCAGAGCGAATTATAGTTATTGTTTAGAAGTGAAATGTCGAGAAAATTCGGTAAATTAAAAATTAAATGATAAATAATCAGTAGCAGTACAAGCGTTTCGAATACTTTTTTGTCAAAATTTCGAGAGGCTTGATTTGGAGGCAACTAAATTGGATCCGAGTTTCATCCATTGAGTTTAGTTGACCCGATAGGTGATCGATCACCGATGAGAAAGAGAGAAGAGAAGAGAAGAGAAACCGAATGCGCAGGGACTTGGCGCAGGACAGTTTTCGTCGAAGATGGTCTACTGGTATTTTTCGGGCAGTAGCTGGTCACGCTGCTCGATGCTTCGCTAAATATGTGCTTTAGCACTCGGTAGGCAAACCATGAGAGATTGAACGAGTGGTTAAGGTTTTACTGTCCATACAGATATACAGTAGGTTCGTTGTGAAACCGCCTACGGCGAAGTGATCGTTTGATTATTGCCAGTAAAAGTCTTTCAGCTGGACGTAGGAAGAGCAGCGTTCACCGACAAAAGTCGAAATGAGACAGGCGAGTTGATTCGTCGACTTCTAGAATTGCAAATTCCGTCCAATTCCGGTGCGTGGTCCCACTTTCAGTATATCTCCTCCCCCCCCCCCCCTGATCCTCTTAGAATTGGACGTCTCTCTTGATTTTTTTTTCGCCATTTGGAGAGAGAGCGGAACCAACTTCAAGCGTTCTGACCTGTTGCATGGTGATGCAACCCCTTGCATTCTAGCGAAGTGAGCAGGAGACTGCGATTGAAAATTGAAGAAGTCCGTTGTCAACTGTGCGGATTGTGATCTAAACAACGTCCAGCTATTATTGTACTGATGATTATGTAATAAAATTATAAGTGAAAGGGTGCGATTATTGCCCATATTTGTTTTGTATTTCGTGAAATAGTATGTACTCTCTGGTCAGTATTTTATGTAAACGTTTTCTTGTCTTTTCTATGTTGCCCTGGTAGTAATTGTAAAACTGTATAAATAATTGTTTCGAATGTAAAGTGATTTTTGATGAGGAATCGCTGGAATAGATTGTGAACTTGAAATTTGTTGTAACCGGTTAAAAAATTATCCTTTATTTTTCACGTAACAGCTTTGTTACAGGTTGTACATTTGATTAATTATTAGTGTAAAATGTTATTTTATGCAAATGTGAAAATTATAGTTTGTTTTCGATTTTTATAAAATGATACCAAATATCTGATGTGTGGAATTTGTCATTCTAATGATTTCTTCTCTATTCAACCTTGAATTTGTTAAAGAAAAAAAAAAACTGCAAAATAAATAACTTTGTTAAATAAATAAATAAATTTGCTAAACGATATTAATAAGTTTTCCTAGTGTAAAACTTATTTCCAAGGGGGTGATGCGAGTGTAGTAATGTCTAATTAAGAATTAAAATGTTTTGGTTATAAGAAATTAATAATGTTTATTTAATAAAGATAATAATGTTTAAAAGAAATGTAATTATGTTAAATAATTGTTTGTTTATAAAAATATAGAAATACAAGTTGGCAACACTAAGAATCAGCCCAGGCTAGAGGCTGGGTAGAAAATGTCCAAGAGACAGTCATCGGGCGACCTTGGGCTTAGTATTAGTAAGGTGTATTTGTGTGTGACGATGCAATTGTAAATTTAGAATAGTATTTCGTGTCTCTCTCTGGCAAAAATGTTAACATTAATTTCTCCCTCGCATTACCCTGTTTATCTAAAAGTGCTTTGGCCAATTGCCCCAAAGTTTGATGCGTGCGTAGGCCGTTTTGAAGCTGGCTACAGGTATGTTTGTAACCCGTAAGGTGTCTGTGGCCAATTCGGTATTGTTGTACTTTATTATGTAAGTATTACCTACATTCACGATCTCCATGACCTCTTTATCGGGATCGTTGGCATAATCCCAGACTTCACTATAACTTTGTGCCAAATGAACGTTCCCTTGCCAGTATTCTGTGCAAATTTTCCTCGAAGACTGTTTAGATACAATTTTGCACTAAAGCGCTTGCCTGGGTTCTTTACAATTTGGAAACGGTCAAGCTGTATACTTTAACGGTCACGGTAACGTGAATATAAGCCGATTTTTCATCTTCGGTATCAACTCCTCGCGGATACCCTGATGCTTCTACCTTATCCTTCAAAAAAGCGTTTATATATGGCGTGAAAAGGTAGGGTAGCTTCTGAAACCGCCACACCTCATGTATCTTCAATATTTTGTAGCCATGGAGAACAGCTAGATCCAGCTCTGGGCTTGTATATACACCTCTGATCTTACACTGGTTGGCTGTATGATTACATTCCCCATTGTTCTCCTCTGCGCACTACAGGGGAAAAATGAGCTTGTGGTCTATAATGACGGGTAAGATCGACATCCATAAATCGCGTGGGGGGAGCACATCTACGAAAGAAAGGCCGAAATAGTACCCGTTCAAATTTGTTGAGAACACATCGATGGTGGGCAGGTCAGGTCCCACCAGTTTCTCATGTGCACCTACGGGGTACGGATTGTTCTTCATCACGTAGAGATATAGAGAACAGAAGTCGTAGTAATGGAGTTTCACGCCCTCCGTAAGCGGAAAGTATAGCTTGAAGGGATTTGTACGCCCTCCGAACAAGCTATCACGGCATTTGAGAGGATCCAGCACTATTCAACGTTTGATCGTGTTTATTTCTTCACGGTACTGTTCATCTGTTTCCATCCGTGCATCATACTCATGCTCCCACAATACTTTGTGAGTGAACTGGGAGCCTATAAGTTGATCGCGGGTGCGGGTCCACGCAAGACTTTCGGCAGATCTACCGTGGATATCTCCTACGATTCCACACTCAGGACGGGGGCATCCGTGCCACCAGCAACCGTTAAAGGAGTACACAGTCTTCTCACAGGTGGCACGGTTTTCGCTTAGACCATCAACCCAAAAAACACGATCATTAACGTTAATGGGTACTTCCCCCGTGTTGTGAGCATGCTTTACGTATACACCTGTCAGCTGCTCTATGTGAATGAGCCAGTAAATAGCCTTGTGCCCATAACTTGGGGACTGTTTCTGTGAATAACGGCTAAGGTGTTTTTTTTTTCACTGTAATTGCCTACTTCCCCTGTTTGTCCTTTATGCCAATGGATTCAAGTTCCCAAAACGCTTTCAAATGCCTTTCCAAACCATGGCTGTTCTCCTCAATCTTAACAAAAAGAGCTTTAACCTCCATTTCATTGCAACAGCTACCATGTAGCATCCAGCCTAGCTTACTTTCAATAGCTACTGGACCTCGAGATGTGCGGACAATATTACCAGTGATGAAGTCCCAATAATAGTCAGCTCCAATCAAAAGACTAATATCTTCTGTTCCTTCAAACTTATTATTGCCCAAATTAATTCCTTTAACTTGCAATTCTTGGACACATGCCATATCTAAACAAGTAGTGACTGGGGCACAAAGTTCATCAATCTCTACAGCTTGGATCTTGATAGTGGGACCTTGTGGTAACAACCCCTGAACCAGAACTTCTACCTTCTTAACTTTGGTTCGGTTTTGAACGGAACCCCCAAACCCAGAAATTCTAAAATTTTCCCTCTTAAGTTCTTTAAACTTCAATTTTCTGGAAATTCTGGTCTTAATAAAGCTACACTGGATACCACTATCAAACAACACTCTTACAGTAGCTTCTCCATCATTCCAAATTAATAATGCTGCAGCTGTTTGCAACAATCCCCCTTTACTTTATACTCCCTTTCATAGCAGTGGCATGTACCACTGATGTCTCTACTTCTGGGGTAGGCCTACTAGGAGTGTTTTCACACAATAATGGCTGATGCCTGCCATGGCATTTTTTGCACAAAAATTTTAAACTTACAAAACCTTGCTCTGTGACCTTTCAAAAAACATTTAAAACATGCTGTGGACTTAGTTACACTGTCCTTTCTCTCCTCAAAAGGTAAAGCCTCAGCCACCTCACATTTATATGACTTGTGGTTGCCTTCGCAAAATATGCATTCCTTGATTCCCTTTAATTTATTCTCAGAGGATGCATGTAGAGCTGACACTGTACCTGGGCTATTTCTTTTTGTAGAAACTTTGGTGCTATGTCTGCCTTTGTCCCCTTGTTTAACATCCCACTTTGCAAACTCAATTCCCTCTCGTCTTGCTAATTCTGTGCTTAAAAGACTTAACATCTGCTGAAGGGGGATGTATATATGTTCTGTAGAGTGTCCCCTACTTAATTCAAGCAAAATTGAGCTAGGCAATTTAGACTCCAGTACAGTGACCAACATTATACCATACCTTTCCATTTCTACACCCAAGTTGTCCAGGGACCTAGTTCTAACTTCAAATTCATCATATAACTGCCGTAACTTCTTCACACTATTGGGATTATTAACAGGAGGTATAGCTGAAAGTTCGCGGAGGTGGCTTTTAATTAAGATCTCTGGCTTACCAAACCGTTTCTTTAATACATCTCAAGCCACATTATAATTAGCCTCTGTTAATGCTAATCCTGCTATTGACTTTGCTGCTTCCCCTTCCAAGAGGGACTGCAAATAATTAAACTTCTCCACCGCACTTAACACTTGATTAGAATGAACTGCTGATTGAAAACTGTCTGCCCATCCTTGCCATTCCTGAATACTCCCAGAAAATGTTTTGAGTACAAGCCTTGGTAAATGAACTGCAGATCTGTTCACCTTAACTTCACAAAAACCATTTGTTGAGGGTTGTGTTTCATTATTAGACCTGGTGTCTAACTGTACTGAGCTGCTAAACTCTTTTGCTCTGTGGCATACTTTAATTATATCATCAATAATCTCTTCAAAGTAAATTATGTTATTTTCTATTTCATCCTCTTCTATAAGAGCCTCAATTTTAACATTTACTTCGCTCAGAGCAACCTTTTTAGTTTCTAATATGGAAAGCTGCGCAGTCACTAAGCTTAAATCCTCTTGCTCTATGGCAGAATCTATAGTGGCAATGACCTTTGTAATTAGACCTTTGTAGGCGCTTCTCCTTTTTTTAAACTTGTTCAATTCAGCTGCACTCATCTTCAATGCAAACAACAATTGGGCTCAATGCCAAATAAGCTGAATTGGCAAAAATACTTAACCAAACTGATCAAACTCAAATTTTGCTGTTTTCAAATAAACTGAATTGCTTGGTTGGAGTACTGACCAACCACCAGTATGGAATACCAAATTTTCCACCCAAGTAACTGGCGCACTGAAGTCTGCAACCTTCGCCTACGAATAATAAACCAAAATTAACCAAACCGGTAAAAATGTAGGCCCAAAACAACGACAGACGAGTGGCCAAGTTTTGCAATTGGGCGACCAAACTTTCTACCCTGGAACCTTAACTCAATTATGCTCAACCCGTCCAGGCCTAATTGGGCTACAATTTGCACAATCAGAACTTTGCCGAAAAATAGTCACTGACTTAATCTTGGGCTAGAATCCGGTTCCGAAGGACCATGTTATTTTTTTATTTTATTGGGTTCAGAATCCCATCTGAGCCGTGAACGGCCAAGCTCTGAAGGGCCAGTTCAACCTACAGCCCAAGTTAAGCTAAACTAAAAACTTACGGGCTTGGAGGTCCTATTAGGTCCTACTTCAGGGTTGCTGACTCGATGTGGGCCTACCTTAGGCCTCAGTTGCATAAAATTAAGATAGAAAAAAAAGAGGCACTATTTATGGTCTTCTTTCTAAACCTTGCAACAACAACACAAGCTGCACCATTTCACGATGCAACAATCAATAATAAGTTTGAAGGAAGAGAAGATATTAGTCTTTTGATTGGAGCTGACTATTACTGGGACTTCATCACTGGTAATATTGTCCATACATCTCGAGGTCCGGTAGCTATTGAAAGTAAGCTAGGCTGGATGCTACATGGTAGCTATTGCAATGAAATGGAGGTTAAAGCTCTTTTTGTTAAGATTGAGGAGAACAACCATGGTTTGGAAAGGCATTTAAAAGCCTTTTGGGAACTTGAATCCATTGGCATAAAGGACAATCAGGAGAAGCAGGCGAGTACAGTGAACAGTGATGTTTTCTACAGATCTACAGAAGCTAAGGCTACCAAAGACCCTAAGATCCATTCTAAGGTTAGCCCGAGAGAAAGGAAAGAGTAGGGGGTTAAGAGAGAGAATAAGGGGTTAATTAAGTAGCAACACCTATCACTCATGAGTTAACATTCATTCAGAAAAAGAGAAAGAAAGGCTCACCATCATCATCAGTCGGCCACTGCCGACAAGTCAGAAAAATAGTCGGAGAGAATAGGAAAGGGGTGAAAGATGAAAAGAAGTAAAATAAGAACGCTTACAAACCATGCAAACACAGTCTTAACTCACTATCATACCATGCAAACTACAGACATGCAAGTAAGAAGAGGATAAGGGGGAAAAAAAGTAGGTAAAGTATAATAAAAAGTGAGTTAGTTTACGCTACGAGCTACATCTACGATCGTGTTAGTCTAATTTTTTTTTTTTTTTTTTGCTGGCATCAGACACTGGCATGTCACACGCTGGCATTATTGTCAACAGACTCGTCCTCGATCACCACCCCTAGAGCTCCTGTTGCTAATTGTTTTATTATATTAAACAACGTTAAGAATTTTAACGAGGGAGAGGGAAAAGGGGGAGGCTGAGAGGGAAAAGGGGGAGGCTGAGAGGGAGCAATTTGAAAAAGGATTGGGTTTAGAGATGGTTGCTATGAAGTTGGCCTCCCTTGGAAGGATTCTTGCAACATGTTATTTTTTATTTTATTGAGTTCAGAATCCCAGCTGAGTCGTGAACGGCCAAGCTCTGAAGGGCCAGTTCACCTACAGCCCAAGTTAAGCTAAATTAAAAATTACGGACTTGAGGTCCTATTAGGTCCTACCTCAGGGTTGCTGACTCGATGTGGGCCTACCTTAGACCTCAGTTGCATGAATTTAAGATAAAAACAAAAGGGGCACTATTTATGGTCTTCTTTCTAACCTTGCAACAAACACAAGCACTATTGCACGATGCAACAATCTTGTATCTAAACAACCAAACTGAATTGCAAGAGAGCTCTCTATAAGACCACACCCTGTAAGTACGCATTCCACGAGTAGAAGGACGCGCAGCGCCCCAAAATGATGCCACAAGAGTGCCCAAACAATGATGCCACAAGAGCCCAAAAATGCTAGCTCTAAATTAAGTGAATTTTTCACTAACCTTACAATTATGAGATGGATATATATACACCTTAACTTAATATATACAAGCAATGCTGCATCAATCAGCTTAGTCATCATATCGCCTTGGGACAACAATGGTTCTTCCTCTTCTAGATTTTCTAACACTCCCCACCGAAGAGGCATTGTTGTCATTACCTTCTGCAAGGTTAGCCAAGCCTTCTCCATGAGGCTGTAACTCAAATGTTTCATCTTGACTATCCGTGTTTTTGCTGATTTCTAAAGCATAGAGTTTTTGTATAGGTCTCTTTAATTTTCCTCCTGAAGTCTTTACCAGTGCAGACCTAACTAAATTGTCTTTGCCAACAAACAACTCTTCAATTATGCCAAGCTTCCAGCATTGCCTTGGTCTTTCATCCCCAATCATTACCACTTCTCCCACCTTGATACAATTTGCATTGGAGCCCTTTACCTTGCCTGATGGGTAATAATTGAGTTCTGGCAAGTATTCCATCTGCCACCTCTTCCATAACTGATCTTGTAGCTCTTCAAGGTACCTGAACCTTCTGGTTAACTCTCCTTGAGTGCTCTGGATAGGCTGCAAGTCTTCTGGCACACTGGGGCTTGATGTTAATCGTTTACCACAAAGAAAATGATTTGGTGTCAATGGCTCTGCATCCTGCATACTGTTATAAACAAAAGTGATAGGCCTACTGTTCACCATTGCTTCTACTTCACATAAAACAGTGCAGAATTCTTCTTTGCTCAAATGAGCATTAGCTAAAAGTTTCTTTAATGGACACTTTACACTTCTCACTAGCCTTTCCCAAAATCCTCCCCACCATGGTGCTCTCTCAACAATAAACTCCCACTGTACCCCTTGGTGTGAAAAGTAGGATTGGAATCCTTCCTCTTTTAGCAAGGACCAAACTTCTTGGAGTTCCTTTGCAGCCTTTTTGAAGGTTTTTGCATTATCCGATATGATTTTATTTGGGAAACCCCTTCTGTTCACAAACCTTTTAAAGGCCAAAAGAAATACATCACTACTTAAGTTGCTTACCAACTCCAAATGGATTGCTCTGGTGGTAGCACAGTGAAAAGACATATATAACCTTTGTTAGACTCCCCTTGCTCATACACATAGACTGGACCTGCGAAGTCTACTCCCACTACATCAAATGGGGCAGTATAGACACACCGTTCTCTTGGAAGTGGAGCCACCTTTTCATAATAAGGCTTTGCACTCCAACGCTTGCAAACCACACATTTATGCAAGACCTTTTTTACTACTTGTCTAATTTTGGGAATCCAAAACTGTTGTCTGATCTCTATTATCACTTCTCTAACTCCAGCATGTAACAACTTATGATGAGTATCCAGGATCAAAAGGTCCACAAAGTGCCCCCCAGAAGGTAGCAAAATTGGATGTCTTTTCTCCTCTGGAAGCCCAGAAAACTGTAGTCTACCTCCTACTCTCAATAAATCCTGATCCAAAAACACATCCAAACCCTTGAGAGCAGAATGTGTTGGTAGAACCTGTAATGGACGGCTGGTGAGCAATTCCTCTCTTCACCAAATTTTTCCTTCTGCACATATACCACCCAGTATTTCCTGGCTTGCTGAATCTCCTTACTGTTCAGAATTCCTTCCCTTCTTGTTTCTCCCTTAATATTGTTGGTAAATCTATATACCCATGCTGTCACTCTTAACAACCTTTTCAGACTGCTAATGTCCTCAAGCCTCAATATGGGGTCCTGCTGCATAACTTGACAACTGTTCACAGTGCATTTTCTCACCTCACTCACCCATGCATCTTCAGCTGGCATTCTCCTACAATAGGCTGATTAGAAGGCCAGTTTTCACTTCCAAGTTTTAGCCACTCTGGCCCATTCCACCACAAACTTGACTGTGCAAGATCTTTCACTGAAATTCCTCGTGTTGGTAAATCAGCTGGGTTTTGGGTGCCTGGACAATGCTTCCATTGCTTGGGATCTGTGTGTGCTTGAATTTCCTCCACCCTATTGGCAACAAATGGTTTCCATTTCCTTGCCTGGCTTCTTAACCAGTGCCAAACTATAGTGGAGTCTGTCCAATAATAGCTTGGAATTTCATAGAGGGCCAAAGACTTTTGCACTGTAACTGCAAGCCGACTAGCAATAACTGCACCCATCAATTCCAACCTTGGAACAGAAAGCCTTTTCAAAGGTGCTACTCTGCTCTTTGCAGCAACCAACCTGCAACTTACTTCCTCTTGAATGTGCCTCTTATATAAATACAAGTTGCATAGGCTTCCTCACTTGCATCACAAAAGATGTGCAGCTCCAAATTGTCTGGACTATTGTTCAACTCTCCAAAGTACCATCTTGGGATTTCAATGTCTCCAAGATGTGCCAATTCTTTGAACCAATATTTCCACCTTACCACCATATGATCAGACTTTGAAGCCAACTAAGAGCTGTACGTTTTGTCCACCTTGTCTCATTCTCAGCCAGCTCTACTAAAGATTTCCCATTGAAGGTAAACAAATCCTCTCCTTGCTGCCAAACAATGCCTAGCACTTTTGCGTCTATTGCCCACAACTCCTTAATACCAGAATCCTCAATACTTTCTGCTGCATCAGGTACTACACAGGACTGACTCATAAACTCTTGTAATTGAGAATGATTGGTCTGCCATTTTCTAAGCTCCATGCCAGCCTCCCTCATTATAGCTCTAGCCTCCATGAATATCTGTTTAGCCATTTCTGTATTATCCACGGAACACAGCAAATCATCAACATAAAAATTTTTCCTTATGTGTTCAATAGTGTTAGGATAGACTTCAGAATATTTCTTAAAATGGTACTGCATAGTAGCTGCCAACAGAAATGGACTAGAGCTGAGGCCAAACAACACTGACTTCATTCTATATGCTTGAACCTTAGGTTCATTTTCCAACAAGTCTTTCGTATCCACCCACAGATACCTTACTGCATCTCTGTCCTCTGGTTTTAACTTTATCCGCAAAAAGGCTTGCTTCACATCTGCAGTCAATGCTACTCTACCAAACCTGAATCTCAGTAACAAGAAAATAAATCTGCATTTAAATTTGGCCCAGCATCCAAACAGTCATTCAAGGACACACCACCTTTGTCCTTGGCTGAGCCATCAAAAACTACCCTCAGTTTGGTGGTAGTTTTGTCTCGCCGTACCACTGCATGGTGTGGCAGATAATGTGCCTCCTGGCTCACCAGCTCACCTTGCACCCTTTCAGCATAGCTCCCTTACATAGCTTAGGATGGCCTCATTGTATTCAATTAACAACTCCTCATTTTTTCTTAGCCTGTACAATGAAGTCTCCAACCTCCGATTAGCTAGCTGAAGGTTTGAACCGGGTTTGCAAGAATCCTTCCAAGGGAGGCCAACTTCATAGCAACCATCTCTAAACCCAATCCCTTTTTCAAATTGCTCTAAAACATCACTGTTCACTGTACTTGCCTGTTTGTCCTTTATGCCAATGGATTCAAGTTCCCAAAACGCTTTCAAATGCCTTTCCAAACCATGGCTGTTCTCCTCAATCTTAACAAAAAGAGCTTTAACCTCCATTTCATTGCAATAGCTACCATGTAGCATCCAGCCTAGCTTACTTTCAATAGCTACCGGGCCTCGAGATGTGCGGACAATATTACCAGTGATGAAGTCCCAATAATAGTCAGCTCCAATCAAAAGACTAATATCTTCTGTTCCTTCAAACTTATTATTGCCCAAATTAATTCCTTTAACTTGCAATTCTTGGACACATGCCATATCTAAACAAGTAGTGACTGGAGCACAAAGTTCCTCAATCTCTACAGCTTGGACCTTGATAGTGGACTTTGTGGTAACAACCCCTTAACCAGAACTTCTACCTTCTTAAATTTGGTTCGGTTTTGAACGGAACCCCCAAACCCAGAAATTCTTAAATTTTCCCTCTTAAGTTCTTTAAACTTCAATTTTCTGGAAATTCTGGTCTTAATAAAGTTACACTGGCTACCACTATCAAACAACACTCTTACAGTAGCTTCTCCATCATTCCCAATTAATAAGGCTGCAGCTGTTTGCAATAATCCCCCTTTACTTTTACTCCCTTTCATAGCAGTAGCATGTGCCACTGATGTCTCTACTTCTGGGGTAGGCCTACTAGGAGTGTTTTCACACAATAATGGCTGATGCCTGCCATGACATTTTTTGCACAAAATTTTAAACTTACAAAACCTTGCTCTGTGACCTTTCAAAAAACATTTAAAACATGCTGTGGACTTAGTTACACTGTCCTTTCTCTCCTCAAAAGGTAAAGCCTCAGCCACCTCACATTTATATGACTTGTGGTTGCCTTCGCAAAATATGCATTCCTTGATTCCCTTTAATTTATTCTCAGAGGATGCATGTAGAGCTGACACTGTACCTGGGCTATTCCTTTTTGTAGAAACCTTGGTGCTGTGCCTGCTTTTGTCCCCTTGTTTAACATCCCACTTTGCAAACTCAATTCCCTCTCGTCTTGCTAATTCTGTGCCTAAAAGTCTTAATATCTGCTGAAGGGGGATGTACACATGTTCTGTAGAGTGTCCCCTACTTAATTCAAGCAAAATTGAGCTAGGCAATTTAGACTCCAGTACAGTGACCACCATTATACCATACCTTTCCATTTCTACACCCAAGTTGTCCAGGGACCTAGTTCTAACTTCAAATTCATCATATAACTGCCGTAACTCCTTGACACTATTGGGATTATTAACAGGAGGTATAGCTAAAAGTTCCCGGAGATGGCTTTTAATTAAGATCTCTGGCTTACCAAACCGTTTCTTTAATATATCCCAAGCCACATTATAATTAGCCTCTGTTAATGCTAATCCTGCTATTGTCTTTGCTGCCTCCCCTTCCAAGAGGGACTGCAAATAATTAAACTTCTCCGCACTTAACACTTGACGCGAATGAGCTGCTGATTGAAAACTGTCTGCCCATCCTTGCCATTCCTGAATACTCCCAGAAAATGTTTTGAGTACAAGCCTCGGTAAATGAACTGCAGATCTGTTAACCTTAACTTCATAAACACCATTTGTTGAGGGTTGTGTTTCATTATTAGACCTGGTCTCTAACTGTACTGAGCTGCTAAACTCTTTTGCTCGGTGGCCTACTTTAATTATATCATCAATAATCTCTTCAAAGTAAATTATGTTATTTTCTATTTCATCCTCTTCTATAAGAGCCTCAATTTTAACATTTACTTCGCTTAGAGCAACCTTTTTGGTTTCTAATATGGAAAGCTGGCCAGTCACTAAGCTTAAATCCTCTTGCTCTATGGCAGAATCTATAGTGGCAATGACCTTTGTAATTAGACCTTTGTAGGCGCTTCTCCTTTTTTTAAACTTGTTCAATTCAGCTGCACTCATCTTCAATGCAAACAACAACTGGGCTCAATGCCAAATAAGCTGAATTGGCAAAAATACTTAACCAAACTGATCAAACGCAAATTTTGCTTTTTTCAAATAAACTGAATTGCTGGGTGGAGTACTGACCAACCATCAGTATGGAATACCAAATTTTCCACCCAAGTAACTGGCGCACTGAAGTCTGCAACCTTCGCCTACGAATAATAAACCAAAATTAACCAAACCGGTAAAAATGTAGGCCAAAAACAACGACAGACGAGTGGCCAAGTTTCGCAATTGGGCGACCAAACTTTCTACCCTGGGACTTTAACTCAATTATGCTCAACCCATCTAGGCCTAATTGGGTTACAATTTGCACAATCAGAACTTTGCCGAAAAATAGTCACTGACTCAGTCTTGGGCTAGAATCTGGTTCTGAAGGACCATGTTATTATTTTTTTTTATTGGGTTCAAAATCCCAGCTGAGCCGTGAACGGCCAAGCTCTGAAGGGCCAGTTCAACCTACAGCCCAAGTTAAGCTAGAATTAAAAACTTACGGACTTGGAGGTCCTATTAGGTCCTACCTTAGGGTTGCTGACTCGATGTGGGCTTACCTTAGGCCTTAGTTGCATGACTTTAAGATAAAAAACAAAAGGGGCACTATTTATGGTCTTCTTTCTAAACCTTGCAACAACAACAACACAACCTGCACTATTGCACGATGCAACAATCTTGTATCTAAAAAAACAAACTGAATTGCAAGAGAGCTCTCTATAAGACCACACCCTGTAAGTACGGCATTCCACAAACGAGTAGAAAAGACGCACAGCGCCCCCAAAAATGATGCCACAAGAGTGCTCAAACAATGATGCCACAAGAGCCCAAAAATGCTAGCTCTAAATTAAGTGAATTTTTAACTAACCTTACAATTATACAAGCAATGCTGCATCAATCAGCTTAGTCATCATATCGCCTTGGGACAACAATGGTTCTTCCTCTCCTAGATTTTCTAACAATGTTTTAGAGCAATTTGAAAAAGGGATTGGGTTTAGAGATGGTTGCTATGAAGTTGGTCTCCCTTGGAAGGATTCTTGCAAACCCAGTTCAAACCTTTAGCTAGCTAATAGGAGGTTGGAGACTTCATTGTACAGGCTAAGAAAAAATGAGGAGTTGTTAATTGAATACAATGAGGCCATCCTAAGCTATGTAAAGGAAGGCTATGCTGAAAGGGTGCAAGGTGAGCTGGTGAGCCAGAGGGCACATTATCTGCCACACCATGCAGTGGTACGGCGAGACAAAACTATCACCAAACTGAGGGTAGTTTTTGATGGCTCAGCCAAGGACAAAGGTGGTGTGTCCTTGAATGACTGTTTGGATGCTGGGCCAAATTTAAATGCAGATTTATTTTCCTTGTTACTGAGATTCAGGTTTGGTAGAGTAGCATTGACTGCAGATGTGAAGCAAGCCTTTTTGCGGATAAAGTTAAAACCAGAGGACAGAGATGCAGTAAGGTATCTGTGGGTGGATACGAAAGACTTGTTGGAAAATGAACCTAAGGTTCAATCATATAGTCCATTTCTGTTGGCAGCTACTATGCAGTACCATTTTAAGAAATATTCTGAAGTCTATCCTAACACTATTGAACACATAAGGAAAAATTTTGTTGATGATTTGCTGTGTTCCGTGGATAATACAGAAATGGCTAAACAGATATTCATGGAGGCTAGAGCTATAATGAGGGAGGCTGGCATGGAGCTTAGAAAATGGCAGACCAATCATTCTCAATTACAACAGTTTATGAGTCAGTCCTGTGTAGTACCTGATGCAGCAGAAAGTATTGAGGATTCTGGTATTAAGGAGTTGTGGGCAATAGACACAAAGGTGCTAGGCATTGTTTGGCAGCAAGGAGAGGATTTGTTTACCTTCAATGGGAAATCTTTAGTAGAGCTGGCTGAGAATGAGACAAGGTGGACAAAACGTACAGCTCTTAGTTTGGCTTCAAAGGTCTTTGATCCTCTTGGATTCCTGGCTCCATTTGTGATAAAGTAAAAAATTTGGTTTCAGAGCCTCTGGGAAATTGGACTTGGTTGGGACCAAGAGTTACCTGATCATATGGTGGTAAGGTGGAAATATTGGTTCAAAGAATTGGCACATCTTGGAGACATTGAAATCCCAAGATGGTACTTTGGAGAGTTGAACAATAGTCCAGACAATTTGGAGCTGCACATCTTTTGTGATGCAAGTGAGGAAGCCTATGCAACTTGTATTTATATAAGAGGCACATTCAAAGAGGAAGTAAGTTGCAGGTTGGTTGCTGCAAAGAGCAGAGTAGCACCTTTGAAAAGGCTTTCTATTCCAAGGTTGGAATTGATGGGTGCAGTTATTGCTAGTCGGCTTGCAGTTACAGTGCAAAAGTCTTTGGCCCTCTATGAAATTCCAAGCTATTATTGGACAGACTCCACTATAGTTTGGCACTGGTTAAGAAGCCAGGCAAGGAAATGGAAACCATTTGTTGCCAATAGGGTGGAGGAAATTCAAGCACACACAGATCCCAAGCAATGGAAGCATTGTCCAGGCACCCAAAACCCAGCTGATTTACCAACACGAGGAATTTCAGTGAAAGATCTTGCACAGTCAAGTTTGTGGTGGAATGGGCCAGAGTGGCTAAAACTTGGAAGTGAAAACTGGCCTTCTAATCAGCCTATTGTAGGAGAATGCCAGGCTGAAGAAGATGGGTGAGTGAGTGAGAAAATGCACTGTGAACAGTTGTCAAGTTATGCAGCAGGACCCCATATTGAGGCTTGAGGACATTAGCAGTCTGAAAAGGTTGTTAAGAGTGACAGCATGGGTATATAGATTTACCAACATATTAAGGGAGAAACAAGAAGGGAAGGAATTCTGAACAGTAAGGAGATTCAGCAAGCCAGGCAATACTGGGTGGTATATGTGCAGAAGGAAAAATTTGGTGAAGAGAGGGAATTGCTCACCAGCCGTCCATTACAGGTTCTACCAACACATTCTGCTCTCAAGGGTTTGGATGTGTTTTTGGATCAGGATTTATTGAGAGTAGGAGGTAGACTACAGTTTTCTGGGCTTCCAGAGGAGAAAAGACATCCAATTTTGCTACCTTCTGGGGGACTTTGTGGAACTTTTGATCCTGGATACTCATCATAAGTTGTTACATGCTGGAGTTAGAGAAGTGATAATAGAGATCAGACAACAGTTTTGGATTCCCAAAATTAGACAAGTAGTAAAAAAGGTCTTGCATAAATGTGTGGTTTGCAAGCGTTGGAGTGCAAAGCCTTATTATGAAAAGGTGGCTCCACTTCCAAGAGAACGGTGTGTCTATACTGCCCCATTTGATGTAGTGGGAGTAGACTTCGCAGGTCCAGTCTATGTGTATGAGCAAGGGGAGTCTAACAAAGGTTATATATGTCTTTTCACATGTGCTACCACCAGAGCAATCCATTTGGAGTTGGTAAGCAACTTAAGTAGTGATGTATTTCTTTTGGCCTTTAAAAGGTTTGTGAACAGAAGGGGTTTCCCAAATAAAATCATATCGGATAATGCAAAAACCTTCAAAAGGCTGCAAAGGAACTCCAAGAAGTTTGGTCCTTGCTAAAAGAGGAGGATTCCAATCCTACTTTTCACACCATGGGGTACAGTGGGAGTTTATTGTTGAGAGAGCACCATGGTGGGGAGGATTTTGGGAAAGGCTAGTGAGAAGTGTAAAGTGTCCATTAAAGAAACTTTTAGCTAATGCTCATTTGAGCAAAGAAGAATTCTGCACTGTTGTGTGAAGTAGAAGCAATGGTGAACAGTAGGCCTATCACTTTGTTTATAACAGTATGCAGGATGCAGAGCCATTGACACCAAATCATTTTCTTTGTGGTAAACGATTAACATCAAGCCCCAGTTTGCCAGAAGACTTGCAGCCTATCCAGAGCACTCAAGGAGAGTTAACCAGAAGGTTCAAGTACCTTGAAGAGCTACAAGATCAGTTATGGAAGAGGTGGCAGATGAATACTTGCCAGAACTCAATTATTACCCATCAGGCAATGTAAAGGGCTCCAATGCAAATTGTATCAAGGTGGGAGAAGTGGTAATGATTGGGGATGAAAGACCAAGGCAATGCTGGAAGCTTGGCATAATTGAAGAGTTGTTTGTTGGCAAAGACAATTTAGTTAGGTCTGCACTGGTAAAGACTTCAGGAGGAAAATTAAAGAGACCTATACAAAAACTCTATGCTTTAGAAATCAGCAAAAACACGGATAGTCAAGATGAAACATTTGAGTTACAGCCTCATGGAGAAGGCTTGGCTAAATTTCAGAAGGTAATGACAACAATGCCTCTTCGGTGGGGAGTGTTAGAAAATCTAGAAGAGGAAGAGCCATTGTTGTCCCAAGGCGATATGATGACTAAGCTGATTGATGCAGCATTGCTTGTATATATTAAGTTAAGGTGTATATATATATCCATCTCATAATTGTAAGGTTAGTGAAAAATTCACTTAATTTAGAGCTAGCATTTTTGGGCTCTTGTGGCATCATTGTTTGGGCACTCTTGTGCATCATTTTTTGGGCTGCGCGTCCTTCCTACTCGTTTGTTGAATGCGGCACTTACAGGGCGTGGTCTTATAGAGAGCTCTCTTGCAATTCAGTTTGGTTGTTTAGATACAAGATTGTTGCATCGTGCAATGGTGCAGGTTGTGTTGTTGTTGCAAGGTTTCGAAAGAAGACCATAAATAGTGCCTCTTTTGTTTTTTATCTTAATTTTATGCAACTGAGGCCTAAGGTAAGCCCACATCGAGTCAGCAACCCTGAGGTAGGACATAATAGGACCTCCAAATCCGTAAGTTTTTAGTTTAGCTTAACTTGGGCTGTAGGTTGAACTGGCTCTTCAGAGCTTGGCCGTTCACGGCTCAGCTTGGATTTTGAACCCAATAAAATAAAAAATAACAATAACATATAAAATATTATTTTTTTTATCTTATTAATATTCATTTGCACAGCATATGAAACATATTTTCTTTCATTATTTTTTACAAGGATTCTGAATAGTAAATACTCGATGAGTCGGACTTCGATGAGTCGGAATTCGGGATGAGTCGGACTCGTCCTCTGTCAAGTGCTATTATTCTTTTGTTTATTTTACTGAGAGAAGTATTTTATTTCCTATGTCAAGTGCCATTATTATTTTGTTTCTTTTACTAAGTGAAATGATTTTTTAATACTGTATTGTACGGAAAGGTAAACAATAAAATTTTTTGTGTTTCGCGCTCAAAATAATTCCTTGAACGGTAAGTGAAACAAAGTTTTATTTTTTAATGTTTATTTTGTTTATTTTGAACATTGTATTAGACTCTCACTCAGGGCCGTTTCTAGCCATTAGGGGGCCCTAAGCAGTATACCCATTTGAGGCCCCACCCCTCCATCCACCAACTCACGCCTTACTACATCACCTCAGCACACACATACAAAAAATGCCTGTGTTAATAAAAAACAATTATGAAACAATTTTAATGAAACATTTATGTCCAAAACAACAAATATGTACTTTCAGAAGACAAACAGAAAAAATACTCTTCATGAAATTCTTGAAAATTAGCTTATACATTATTTAGAATAAATGACACAGAACTATCTATAAAAAAGTAATGCAATTATCAACTACCAAACAATTACTAACTCTACGATACAATCGTGTAATAGCTAACAGTTATACAGAACAGTTTGTATCTTCAAAATTTTTGCCTCCTAGATTTTTTCTGGGAGAAATCATCAATAACATCATCATATGAAATCTCCCTGCGAACGTCCTGGTTAATGCTTATGATGCCAAGGCCACTGAAGCGATCCTGCCCCATTGATGATCTGAGGTAGTTCTTGATTAGCTTCATCTTAGAGAAGCTCCTTTCGGCTGACGCTGCTGTCACAGGTAGAGTGCAGGCAATTCTTAGTGCAACCCAGAGATTGGGGTATAGTTCCTCCAGTTGCTTCTGATGAATGAAGGAGAGAAGCTCCAATGCAGTCATGTTGTGTGAAGGTAAAGTCGGCAAGTTCTTAATTTCGAGGGCCAGTTCTCTTCCATCAATGTCAGAGTCAGTTCCAGAGCTCAGTATCTTAGAGAGCTTTTCACACTTGCAGGACAAGTCTTCCTGAACTGTAATCACAAGAATATACAAGTGGCACATCTCACCTGTGCTATTGGAAAGCTTCTCCTCCTCTATTTTCTTCTTTTTCCGTTTTTTAGCTCCTGATGGATAATGTCGTTTCATTTTCCAAGATGCACGAAGTCACATCTAGTTAACCACAACTAATCTGCTAAATAATATTAATAATAATAATAATAATAATAATTGTTATAATTGTAACGTTATCAAATACATTCAAATAATCAGACCATTTAGGTTTTAACCAACAAAATTCACATTATCTGAAAAAGATGAGAAAAGAATTAATAAACTTGAAAACATAACAAAAATAATCCTAGGTTTTAAAGTGTTACAAAATCTCTTAATAATTAGTAAATTAGTGAAATAATGTTTCACAATACTAGAAAAAAATTAAGCATTTAGGAAAGTATAAGCATATAGTAAGAATAGAGTTAAATAATATAGAAATAAGATCTCACAATAGTTATTTACACATAACGACCAAAACGTTTCGTTTGTCTCCGTTTTATCACATTTGTCTCATACAAAAACTTTAATTAATACGACAATAATAATAATAATAACAATAATAACAATAATAATAATAATAATAATAACAATCTATATTATAATAAGAGAGCTGTCCGTCTGTCCGTCCGTCTGTCCGTCCGTCCGTCCGTCCGTCCGTCACACTTTAAGAAATTGTGAGAAAAAATTCAGAAATTGTATTACGGGCGGCAATGTGAAGCTCAAGATTTTCATGACTGTGTTCTTTTCTGTAGTTTAGCCTGTCTGTTTGTGAAATTTATCCCGGGCAGTAATGGGGGGGGTGGGGTGGGGGTAATGGGGATGGGTGGGTAATGGGGGTAATGGGGGAGGGGGTTAGCCCCCAAGTTGCATTAATGGGGGTGAGGAGGCTTTGGGAGATACCAGATTCAGAAATGTTGACACAATGTGAAGCTCAAAATTTTCACGGCTGCGTTCTTTTCTGTAGTTTAGCCTGTCTAACCGTCAGCGAAGCGACGGGAACTGTACTAGTAATAATAATAATAATAATAATAATAATAATAACAATAATATTAATAATAACTTCAGCTATATTCCTATTCTTGCCTACTGAGCTATGACCTGGGAGCCTGTCTAGGGGCCCCCTAGAAGCAGCGGGGCCCTAAGTAGCCACTTAGTCTGCTTAAAAGGTTAGAGAGTATTTATGCCTCTTTAGGGGGGGGGTAATTAAGGTAATTCGCGATGAGTCGGACTTTTCAATGAGTCGGACTGGCTAGAGCCCTATATAGTCCGATTTATCGAGTATTTACTATTGTCGTTTTCCTAAGGTTCAGGTGATGTGTTCTGTGGGATATTAATTGTCCCGGTAAGTACCACGTTTACCCAAAGATTTAAATATTATTTATAGATTTATTTACAATTTCTATTTACCACAAACACTTATTTATGGCATAAAAGGCTGCTTGAAATTTAGTTATAATTTAATTTTTCTTAAGTAAAACAAAAAATTGTTCACTATTATCAACGTTTACCCAAAACACTTGCTAGGTCCGATATCTAAACTCAAATAACATAAAAGAATTTCAGCCTGAGCTATTATTATAAAATTATTATAAAATAAAAGAAAGTGTTTGGCTTTCACTATTACCATAGTCGATATATACATGTATTTTATTGCCATTTAAGCCCGATATATAGTCTCGGGGAATACTCTCGTAAAAATGCCTGCGCTTCAAAGCCCCACTGAGTAGCCAAATAGATATATACATTTTTAAAATGAGAATGAATCAGGCAAATTTTATTAAGTAATTTCAACATACAACATTTATTTTTATAAAATTACGTATTTAATTTATAATTTCTTAATTAACTAACATTCTTAAAAATTGCATTATAATCATGCAACTCGGACGGAGGATATTTTTGCAGCCAATCAAAGATGCTGGGGGTTGATGACGTAATGACTCGACTGTAAACAAAAAAATAATGTCGTCTCATATTGAAAGCATTCAAAATTAATTAATTAAAGTTGTATATTTTGTAAATAAATGTGAAATGGCTTTAAAGTGAGTAATGACGTCAGCAATGACGTAAAAAGAAAACGGAAAACAAGTGACTCTGCTTTAGGGAATCTGAGTCAAGCGTCATTAAGGGCCAACAGCTGCTCGCTGACTCAGTCAGATTTCCGTGCAGGGTGAAAATGAAAGAAGTCCAATACTGTATATATACCTACACTGTGCTGTTACTTAGCAACTTCAAGGTCAAAACAGCGTACACAGTGGCTCGGCGTACATTTTTAACTGTGGGTACAAAGAACAAATTTGCTTATCGTATTCCGAGTTTGTTATTGAACTTCTCTTAGCAACAGAAGATTAGCTATTAGTTATGGTTTGAGTAGTTCATAGCTCCTTTACACAGGCCTAGCAGTGCACGTTTATTAAAATGGAAACTATAGACAATTTAACAGCAGTTCTACATGGTATAAATGATTTGAGATTGGTGAGTATTTTGAATCAAGAATTAAGTAATGCCCATTTAGAAGTTTAGGTTACCATACCATGAATTCTCCTGGCTGGAAACTGGTGATTTCGGCCCACTATGGAAGGTGTGAATAGACTCACCAGTAAGAATAAGTGAGATTATAGTGCACTTATTAGTGCGGTTAATGAGTTTTATCGTACTCAGAATATCAAAAGCAAATATAATTATAAAATATTAAAGCATAATTTTCTCATCATTTTCATATAAGTCACTATGCTCGCAGATGCGTACTTAACAAATTATGTACATTTGAATATTATGACATTTTTGCATTTTTTTTCCCGCCCTTCCAATATTTGATTGGTGACGTCATGAGAACATGATATATGAGCTAGACTTTTTAAGTTCTTAGGCCTTTTAAGTTGCTAGTCTACTTCTGTTAGTTTTTGATAGATGTTTGTGGCGATGACATGTGAACAGTGCGAATATTATTTTGAGGATTTAATATACGAAATGCATTCTAATGACTTCCGAGCAATAGAAATATTGAATATGTTATTACATTATCATTTGTATAATTTAGGTCTCGGGGGGTACGGCCCCGTAAAGATCACGCATCACAAATTGATCAGTATAGGGTTTTATATTTTTTATTTTTGAATTTCCGACGCTAAAATGTCGTTCAATCGATCAATTTGTGATGCGTGATCTTTACGGGGGCTCCGCCCCCATACCCCGAGACCTAAATTATACAAATGATAATGTAATAACATATTCATGTTAGGTAAGGTTAGGTTAGGTTAATTAATAGCAAAATACATTTTCCTAGTAATATTTGAGGTGTTTTGCTTAGATTTTGACCTCCATTTCCCTTGAAAATGGGCCAAACTTCAAAGTACTATAGCTTTGTTGGATCTCATTTCCGACCGAAATGGAGGTTATATTTGAACAAATCACATCAAATACTACTAGAAAAATGTATTTTGGTGTGTAAAATGACTGAGTTACTTAAAATACATAATTACCGTGATTTGTTCAAATATGACCTCCATTTCCGTCGGAAATGA
Source organism: Bathynomus jamesi (assembly GCA_023014485.1). Classification (NCBI taxonomy): domain Eukaryota; kingdom Metazoa; phylum Arthropoda; class Malacostraca; order Isopoda; family Cirolanidae; genus Bathynomus; species Bathynomus jamesi. The sequence goes on along the minus strand of JAJOZX010000646.1, from coordinate 1,138,949 downwards.
GATCCAACAAAGCTATAGTACTTTGAAGTTTGGCCCATTTTCAAGGGAAATGGAGGTCAAAATCTAAGCAAAACCTCAAATATTACTAGGAAAATGTATTTTGGTATTAATTAACCTTACCTAACATGAATATGTTATTACATTATCATTTGTATAATTTAGGTCTCGGGGGTACGGGGGCGGAGCCAATATTTACTATTACACCGGTCTCAGGTAGAAAGTTTGGTGCTTACGTATTATCGGGACTATCAAACTGTTTATTTTGTATTTTTGCTCTCGTCATTTTCGTTTAAGCTAACGAAAATATCAAAACAACCTAACCAATCATCAAGTGCATACAGTTGACCTAACCGGGCATTCAGTTGACACGAATGTTGACACTAGATATTTTTATCAATTACGGCGTTATTCTCTCATCCTTAACTTGCCTCAAATGTGACAGTGAGTGCCTAATACGAAAAGATCAGAAGATATTTAGGTGAAATAACCAATATTAACATGTTAGGATAATTGAATGCCTGGTTAGGTTAATTGAATGCCTGGTTAGGTTAATTGAATGCCTGGTTAGGTTAATTGGTAATTATTCATTTTTTGACCCACTCTTTTTATAATGAGAGCAAACATTTCTGGTCAATTTTGAGGTGTTCTGCACGAATCTGCCATCCGTTTCCTGTGCAAATGTGTAGTTTTTGAGATATCGTCATCTTGAAAACTACGCATTTGCACAGGAAATGGATGGCAATTTCATACAAAACACCTCAAAATTAACCAGAAAAGTTTGCACTTGTCGTTTTCGTTTAAACTAATGAATTTAAATGAAAATATCATGACTTAACCTAACCAATCATTAAGGGCGTACAGTTGACCTAACTGGTGTAACGTACTGAACTGTCCACAAAACATTAGGACCGATCAATTTGTGATGCGTGATCTTTACCCCCCCCCCCCCCCCCTGTACCCCCGAGACCTAAATTATACAAATGATAAAATGATAATGTAATATGTGCCAACCTTGCATGGGTAGTCCACTAAATTTCGCATCCACTAAATTTCGCGTCCACTAAATTTCGCGTACCCTTAAACTGAAATGTCACATGGTTATTTTTAAGATTTTTTTACGGCACTTAGACCTTCTGGTCTTTTGTTAAAATACAAGCACTATATTGCATTTAGGGCAGGTCACGGATGTCTTAATTATTCTGTGATTGAAAAAAAGGTCTAAACTCTTGTCTTCATCGAGGGCAATATGGCGGGTCACGTCTTAAAAATCAAATATGCATAACTGACACGTCATACTTCTAGTCACAAAAAATGAAACTGAACAGACGAAAAATTGCTAAAAATGATTTACTTGTAAAACAGGACAAATTGAATTACGAAGAAGTAGCCAGAATCACCAAATATACCAAAAAAGGTAGCCAAAATAAACAAATTAACCGAAATTTATATACATACATATTAGAAAGTAGAAAATATTTTTTTATAAAAAAGTACATTTTATACAAATTTGCACAAGATAATATATATATTTTCTTATTCAGTTTTGATTGGTTATTCAATATATACAGAGCTGGGCAATAAATACATTGAATGTATTTAAATACTAAATACATGGGAGAAATGTATTTAAATACTAAATACATTTTACGAATGTATTTAGATACTAAATACAAAATACATCAATTGTATTTAAATACATTTGTAAATACATTTTAAATACATACAAATTTTAACATATGCATTCACTAATTCATGTTTTGATAAATTTCTACTTTAGGGGACACGGTGAATTTCGAAATAAATACACCACTCGATAGATCAGACGATTTTAAAAGCTTTTTCATCAATGAATTTTCCATCGCAAATTGGATTGATTGCAATGAGTTAGTTACACAGGCCCACTTAAGGCAGAGCCGTTTTGTATGATTATTCGGTCAATTTCAAGATATTTTTTGATGTCTAAAAAAACACTTACCTTCAGATGAGTGTAGAGATTCGTTGTAGCATTGCTTGCAGCAGAGACTTCGTGTTTACACAGCAAGCAGGTGCACTTTACCTTATTGCCATCTTTAGATTTAATTTTAAAGTATTTTCCATCAAACAGAGGGTGCACTAAATTGTTATCTGCAGATATATCACTGTTTGATTCACCGGATTTGCTTGTTGAAGCCATGACACGAACACGATAAAGAAATCAACTGCTTTCGACTAAGAGTGGCACACAACTGATTGAACTGACACGTTGAAACATGAACCATGCTGTACTACACTGTCAACGCGTCGTACTGTGCTAGTACAGAACGTGTATTAAACCAGTAAAAGTATTTACATTTTTATATTTTGAGTATTTAAATACATTGTATTTAAATACTCATTAAAGTATTTAAATACTATATTTAAATACATGAAAAACAATGCATTTATAAATACAGTTCTAAATACACAAATGTATTTAAATATGTATTTAAATACTGCCCAGCTCCGAATATATATTGCTGTTATAGCTGGGTGTGACTGGGTCAAAAAATGAATATTAACTGGTTAATTGAACGCCCGGTTAGGTTAATTGAACGCCGCCCGGTTAGGTTAATTGAACGCCGCCCAGTTAGGTTAATTGAACGCCGCCCGGTTAGGTTAATTGAACGCCGCCCGGTTAGGTTAATTGAACGCCGCCCGGTTAGGTTAATTGAACGCCCCCCGGTTAGGTTAATTGAACGCCCCCCCGGTTAGGTTAATTGAATGCCCCCCCGGTTAGGTTAATTGAACGCCCCCCCGGTTAGGTTAATTGAACGCCCCCCCCGGTTAGGTTAATTGAACGCCCCCCCGGTTAGGTTAATTGAACGCCCCCCCGGTTAGGTTAATTGAACGCCCCCCCCGGTTAGGTTAATTGAACGCCCCCCCCGGTTAGGTTAATTGAACGCCCCCCGGTTAGGTTAATTGAACGCCCCCCCGGTTAGGTTAATTGAACGCCCCCCCGGTTAGGTTAATTGAACGCCCCCCCGGTTAGGTTAATTGAACGCCCCCCCTGGTTAGGTTAATTGAACGCCCCCCCCCCCTGGTTAGGTTAATTGAACGCCCCCCCCTGGTTAGGTTAATTGAACGCCCCCCCGTTAGGTTAATTGAACGCCCCCCCCCGGTTAGGTTAATTGAACGCCCCCCCCGGTTAGGTTAATTGAACGCCCCCCCCGGTTAGGTTAATTGAACGCCCCCCCCGGTTAGGTTAATTGAACGCCCCCCCCGGTTAGGTTAATTGAACGCCCCCCCGTTAGGTTAATTGAACGCCCCCCCGGTTAGGTTAATTGAACGCCCCCCCGGTTAGGTTAATTGAACGCCCCCCCGGTTAGGTTAATTGAACGCCCCCCCGGTTAGGTTAATTGAACGCCCCCCCGGTTAGGTTAATTGAACGCCCCCCCGGTTAGGTTAATTGAACGCCCCCCCGTTAGGTTAATTGAACGCCCCCCCCGGTTAGGTTAATTGACCCCCCCCCCGGTTAGGTTAATTGAACGCCCCCCCCGGTTAGGTTAATTGAACGCCCCCCCCGGTTAGGTTAATTGAACGCCCCCCCCGGTTAGGTTAATTGAACGCCCCCCCCGGTTAGGTTAATTGAACGCCCCCCCCGGTTAGGTTAATTGAACCCCCCCCCCCGGTTAGGTTAATTGAACGCCCCCCCCGGTTAGGTTAATTGAACGCCCCCCCCGGTTAGGTTAATTGAACGCCCCCCCCCCCCGTTAGGTTAATTGAACGCCCCCCCCCCCCCGTTAGGTTAATTGAACGCCCCCCCCAGTTAGGTTAATTGACCCCCCCCCCCCCCGGTTAGGTTAATTGAACGCCCCCCCCTGGTTAGGTTAATTGAACGCCCCCCCCCCCCCGGTTAGGTTAATTGAACGCCCCCCCCGGTTAGGTAATTGAACGCCCCCCCCCCCCGGTTAGGTTAATTGAACGCCCCCCCCGGTTAGTTAATTGAACGCCCCCCCCCCGTTAGGTTAATTGAACCCCCCCGGTTAGGTTAATTGAACCCCCCCCCCCCCGGTTAGGTTACTTGAACGCCCCCCCGGTTAGGTTAATTGCGCCCCCCCCCCCGGTTAGGTTAATTGAACGCCCCCCCCGGTTAGGTTAATTGAACGCCCCCCCCCGGTTAGGTTAATTGAACGCCCCCCCCCCGGTTAGGTTATTGAACGCCCCCCCCCCCGTTAGGTTAATTGAACGCCCCCCCCCCCCCGGTTAGTTAATTGAACGCCCCCCCCCGGTAGGTTAATTGAACCCCCCCCCCCCCCCCCGGTTAGGTTAATTGAACGCCCCCCCCCGTTAGGTTAATTGAACGCCCCCCCGGTTAGGTTAATTGACCCCCCCCCCCCCGGTTAGGTTAATTGAACGCCCCCCCGGTTAGGTTAATTGAACGCCCCCCCCGGTTAGGTTAATTGAACGCCCCCCCGGTTAGGTTAATTGAAACGCCCCCCCGGTTAGGTTTATTGAACGCCCCCCCCCCGGTTAGGTTAATTGAACGCCCCCCCCCCCCCCCCCCCCGTTAGGTTAATTGAACGCCCCCCCCCCCGTTAGGTTATTGAACCCCCCCCCCCCAGGTAATTGAACCCCCCCTAGGTTATGAACGCCCCCCCCTAGGTTAATTGAACGCCCCCCCCCCCCCCTAGGTTAATTGAACGCCCCCCCCCCGTTAGGTTAATTGAACGCCCCCCCCCCCCGTTAGGTTAATTGAACGCCCCCCCCGGTTAGGTTAATTGAACGCGCTCCCCCGGTTAGGTTAATTGAACGCGCCCCCCGGTTAGGTTAATTGAACGCGCTCCCCCCGGTTAGGTTAATTGAACGCTCTCCCCCCGGTTAGGTTAATTGAACGCGCCCCCCCGGTTAGGTTAATTGAACGCGCTCCCCCCGGTTAGGTTAATTGAACGCGCTCCCCCCGGTTAGGTTAATTGAACGCGCTCCCCCCCGGTTAGGTTAATTGAACGCGCTCCCCCCGGTTAGGTTAATTGAACGCGCTCCCCCCGGTTAGGTTAATTGAACGCCCCCCCCCCCCCCCCCCCACCCGGTTAGGTTAATTGAACGCCCCCCCCCGGTTAGGTTAATTGAACCCCCCCGGTTAGGTTAATTGAACGCGCTCCCCCCCGGTTAGGTTAATTGAACGCGCTCCCCCCGGTTAGGTTAATTGAACGCGCTCCCCCCCGGTTAGGTTAATTGAACGCGCTCCCCCCCGGTTAGGTTAATTGAACGCGCTCCCCCCCGGTTAGGTTAATTGAACGCGCTCCCCCCGGTTAGGTTAATTGAACGCGCTCCCCCCGGTTAGGTTAATTGAACGCGCTCCCCCCCGGTTAGGTTAATTGAACGCGCTCCCCCCCGGTTAGGTTAATTGAACGCGCTCCCCCCCGGTTAGGTTAATTGAACGCGTCCCCCCCGGTTAGGTTAATTGAACGCGCTCCCCCCGGTTAGGTTAATTGAACGCGCTCCCCCCCGGTTAGGTTAATTGAACGCGCGCCCTCCCCGGTTAGGTTAATTGAACGCCGCCCTCCCCCGGTTAGGTTAATTGAACGCCGCCCTCCCCGGTTAGGTTAATTGAACGCCGCCCTCCCCCGGTTAGGTTAATTGAACGCCGCCCTCCCCGGTTAGGTTAATTGAACGCCGCCCTCCCCGGTTAGGTTAATTGAACGCCGCCCTCCCCCGGTTAGGTTAATTGAACGCCGCCCTCCCCCGGTTAGGTTAATTGAACGCCGCCCTCCCCCGGTTAGGTTAATTGAACGCCGCCCTCCCCCGGTTAGGTTAATTGAACGCCGCCCTCCCCCGGTTAGGTTAATTGAACGCCGCCCTCCCCCGGTTAGGTTAATTGAACGCCGCCCTCCCCGGTTAGGTTAATTGAACGCCGCCCTCCCCCGGTTAGGTTAATTGAACGCCGCCCTCCCCCGGTTAGGTTAATTGAACGCCGCCCCCCCCGGTTAGGTTAATTGAACGCCGCCCTCCCCCGGTTAGGTTAATTGAACGCCGCCCCCCCGGTTAGGTTAATTGAACGCCGCCCCCCCCCGGTTAGGTTAATTGAACGCCCCACCCCCGGTTAGGTTAATTGAACGCCCCCACCGGTTAGGTTAATTGAACGCCCCCCGGTTAGGTTAATTGAAATTTTTGCATGCTGATTCCAAAAATAATAATTTTTCACCATCTCTCACAGATTTTTCACAAAATGTCATATTACATATATGTAAGTAATTTTCATTAAATTTTGATTAAAACTACTGCCTATAAATGCTTGGTTTCACCAAGACATCAAAGAAATAGAGATGAGATATCAGGGAAGGTAGGATATCAGCATGATGGCTGATTATTGCTGGATGTTGAAATGGGATACTCCAGAATTATTACACAAAAGAAAAGGAACAACATGTACATTTGAGACTGAAAGGCATATATCTCACAAGAAAACTCAGGCCAAATAAAAATGAATATGTAATTGATCTACAGATCTACAGAAGCTAAGGATAACAAAGACCCTAAGATCCACTCTAAAGTTAGCCCGAGAGTAAGGAAAGAGTAGGGGGTGAAGAGAAGAGAATAAGGGGTTAAGTAAGGAGGAACACCTATCACTCGTGGGTTAACATTCATTCAGAAAAAGAGAAAAAAGACTCACCATCATCATCCACCAGCCACTGCCAACAAGTCAGAAAAATAGTCAGAGAAGATAGGGGAGGGATGAAAGATGAAAAGAAGTAAAATAAGAACGCATGCAAACAGTCTTAACTCACTGTCATACCATGCAAAGTACAAACATGCAAGAAAAGAGTTACAGACATGCAAAGTAAAGAGAGGATAAGAAAAAAAAAAGTAGGTGAAGTTAAACAAAAAGTGGGTTAGTTAGTGTTAGTCTAATATTTTTTATTTTTTTTAAATAATTTTATTGCTGGCATCATCACAGGCTGGCATGTCACAAGCTGGCATTTATTGTCAACAGACTCATTCTTGACCACCATCACCAGAGCTCCTGTTGCTAATTATTTTTTTTAAAATTTTAAACAACATTAATATTTTTAAAATGTCTGTCAAGACAGTTCTTAAACACATTAATGCTGGTAGAGTTCACAATGGGCATGGGAAGATTATTCCATTTATCAATTACTTTAAACATAAAGAAGTTTTTAGTGATACTAGTAATGAAACATCTGCCACGCAACTTAAATCCGTTATTACGAGTATTACTATTATCGAAAGTGAACAATTTGTCAAAATTTACATTATCGATGTTATTAATGATTTTGAAAACTTCAATAAGGTCCCCCTTAATCTCCTAGTTTTGAGTGAATACAGGTCTAACTCTCTAATCCTATCTTCATAAGGCTTGTTGCGCAATGACGGAATTAGTTTCGTGGCACAACGCTGAACCCTTTCTAACCTATCAATATCCTCACGCAAGTATGGTATGGGCACCAAAACTGAACAGCATATTGTAAATGAGGCCTGACTAGGGACTTGTAAAGGGGCAATATAATATACTTTGATTTAAATTCAAAATTATGCGCTATGAAGCCTAACATCCTATTAGCTTTTGCGCAAGACTCCAGGTACTGGTTCCTAACCTTTAAATCCTTAGATACGTGTACGCCTAGATCTACTTTCTTGTCAATGCTTGCCAACTCCCAATCATCCATTGTGTATGTGTAATTATTGTTACGAGAACCTACATGCAAAACTTTATATTTGTCTATGTTAAATTGCATCTGCCACTTATCCATCCACTCCATAATCCTATTTACATCATCTTGGAGCCTTTTTCTATCAACCTCGTTAACAACCTTACCACCTATTTTAGTATCATCTGCGAATTTTGACATGTTACTAGTCAATCCTACATCTATGTCGTTAATGTAAATTACGAATAGCAATGGGCCTAACACTGAACCCTGTGGGACACTGCTACCTACATCCAACAACCCCGATTCACTACCATTAACTACCACCCTCTGCCTCCTAGCATGAAGCCATTCTTCTAACCATTTAGCTACCTGACCACGTATACCATGCGCTTTGACCTTCGCAATTAATCTCCTATGTGGAACTGTATCGAATGCCTTTTTAAAATCTAAATAAATAACGTCAGCTGCTCTATACCTATCGTATTCGTGCACTATTTCATTATAAAATTCTAACAAATTAGTTAAACAAGATCTATGGCATTGATACCCATGCTGACTACTATTAATCAAATCTCTACTTTCTAAGTGATTGATGATATGATCCCTAATTACGGATTCCAAAAGTTTACCTACAATTGACGTTAAGCTAATGGGCCTATAATTACTAGGTACCGTGCGGTCGCCTTTTTTAAAAATGGGCGTGAAGTTAGCTAATTTGAAGTCTTCAGGAATAATCCCCGTTTCGAGTGACTGATTAAAAATCTTTGTTAAGGGGCCTACGATAACGTAGTCTTCTTTTTTTTTAAAGTTGTTTGCATTTGTAATTAGTATAACAAAGTGAAATAAGTACCTAATGTAAATTGAAATAAATAGTATTTATTTAATGTTGTTTTTTCCCTTCCAGTTTGTAGAAACTCCTTACATGATAGAAAAAAATGGACACCTTATTTGAAATCAGTGTAGTTGAATTATATAAAATCAGTTATTAGTAAGAAAACAACTCTTCCAAAGTTCTCATTCGCAGGCCTGTGTAATTAAGGGCCTTAATGTGTCTCATTAACCTCTAAAATTGAATAGATCTCTAAAGGTGTTAATTTTTAACCTTTTTAGGTTATGGTATTCATAATAGATTTGTCTGTATACTAATTTGCTTAAGTGAGCTTTAAGTTCTATTTCTTTTTGTTTTTCAGGAAAATGCACCAATCCCAGAAATTGGAGAAAATGGTAAGTTAAGTTTGTAGGAGCATAAGCTTATTAATTCCATACTGTGAAGTACTTTAGGTAATAGATATATTACAAAATTGCCTAAATCTTCACAAATCAAAATAAAACTCTATTTGTTTCGTCTTTTCTTCACTAAGATTTGAATAGATATAAGGGTGTTTTATAACATGTGGGACTTACTTTCAGGATGGATTTAGGACCTGAAAATAATGAAAAAGGCTTACTGTATATAAACATATGCCTCAAATCGCTTTGTTTCTGAGCTACAGCCCATTTTGTGTTCCAAAAATTCTTTCCACAAACTGATTACAAACACTGCTTGCTGACAATGTTTGAGAGTGTGTACAAGACACCTTGCTGATTGTAATGTTTCGTACTGTCATACACTCTATGACATGTTTCAGTATAATTGAGTGTAGATCCATTAGTCAGTAAGAGGTACATTGTGGTGTTTCACTGTTCATATTTGTAACTTCTTACCATGAATAAGTGCAGTCCATTGAAAAAAAAACCCTTAAGAGTTTTTGTGCTATTCAGTGATATTGTGCATTTGAAGTGAGAATGGAGGCTTATTCAAACAAAAATGGCAGACATGCATCTTGTGTATGGACTTGCTGAGTGTAATGCAGCTGCAGCAAGATGTCTGTATGCGGAAAGGTTTCTGATTCGCTGTCTACCAGATAAGACCACCTTGCAGAGAATAGACACGCATCTTGGTGATACAGGATCATTCAACAAGTGCGTTTCAGATGGTGGTAGACCAATCAGTGCCAGAACTGTTGAGTTGGAGTAGTGGGTCTTGAATCACATGGAGGAACATCCTGGTGTCAGCACCCGAAGGATAGCAGTAGCAGAGGGTGTAAGATACACAACTGCGTACAGAATTTTACGGGAACAACAGCTTTACCCATATCACATTTAGAGAGTATAAGACCTTACTGAAGCTGATTTCCCACCACAAGAGGCTTTTTGTACTTGGTTCCTTCAACACTGCTTGTGATCCTCTTTTTCTATCCTCTGTGTTGTTTTCTGATGAGGCTGCCTTCACAAGAAATGGCATGATCAATTTTCACAACACTCATCACTGGGCTGAACAGAATCTGCATGCCATCATCCAGTCAAGGCACCAACAATAATTTAGTAGGTACTTTTGCATTATCCTCCCAACACTAATTTTTTTTTATAATGGAAGGAAAATAAAACTACGGCTAACGCCTGCGGCGGGCTGTTTTTAACCTAACCTAACCTAACCTAATCCCAACACTAATTTTTTTTATAATGGAAAGAAAATAAAGTACCTTAACCAAAACCAAACCAACATTACATAAAAAAATTAGTGTTGGGAAGATAATGCAAAAGAACCATTTAGTCCATCTTTAGCAAGCAATGGGCCAATGCTCATTTTGATAACTGCTTTGCATTTAGCAATTTTCCTTTATAGTGCCAATAGCTTTGTGTTCATTATCAATATTCTCTCTTATGGTTGACTCCTTTATTTTAAGTTCTAACATCAGTATCTGATTCTGGATGTTACTATGTCTTGTATCACTTAATTGCTTTGTCAGTTGTTTAGATAGCTTTGTTCTCTTTCTCATAAGTGTCCTTCTGTATCTGTGCTCTTTTGTCTGGTGCTTCTGTGCACTATCGTTTTTCTTTGGTGTGTGTTTGTATAATGCTGATGACAGCAGGTATTGTATTCTACTCCAGCATTCTTCTGGCTTTAGGTTTTCTAATTCATCTTCCCAGTTTATTTCTCCCAGACAGTTATTTATTGATGTCCAGTCTGACTTGTGCAGGTTTAGGTCAGAGTATGGCAAGTTCGTTTGGCATGGGTCTTGCTTACATTTGTGGAGGGACAAGTTTGAAGATGTGCATGACATTGTGGTTGGAGTGTATAGTTGGTGTTATAACAATGTGGTCAATTGTAGTTGCATTATTTGTCAGTACTAAATCTAGGATATTATTTTTTCTAGTTGGGCAGTGGATATGTTGTACTAGGAGCAGTTGTTCCATAAACTCATTCAGGTGTTTTGATTTGGACCTTTTTGTCCCTGATTTCATACCACCATATTGGTTCCAGGTGCAATTTGGGAGATTAAAGTCTCCTGTAATGATTAAGTCTCTTGTTGAGTCTACAATAGCTGGGCATTGCCTGATTTTTTCCAGGACTTCAGTGAGCTCTAGATGGGAGCTATCTGGGGGGCTATAGATATTCACTAGTATTATGTCTTATATAAAGTTATCTTGGATTATATTTATGAAAAGAACATACTGTATAGTAATAGGGTGTGTCAATTTGGGAGGTGAAAATTAATTTTTGCCAATTCCTTCACTGAGGGGTTTTAAAAATGTTTTTGGATGTGAAGAATTCAAATCTGCTATTATTTTTGTGATTGCTCAACACTTAGCTTGGTAAATCTACGTTTGATTAAAAAGCACACAAATTGCTCTCGGAAAACAACATTTATTAATTTTAGCTTCTCAAAATGTCGGGTAATGCTATAAAAATTTTAGTTTCTCTGCATAAAACATATCCTAGTAATCATAAAACATATCCTGTAATCATGAAACAACATTAGAAAGTAATGACATCAGTAAAAAAAATATTTACACAACAAGTTTCATCAAGTCTTGCTTTGATTCATTCTTGGACATCAGCTGCTGACTTGCTTCTTGGCCTCTGATATAGCCCTCACGTTTCTCATGTGTATACACCCTGCCTGCTGCCTCTGTGACTTGTTTCACACACCTCTCTATTGACTGAGCATGACAGGGCCACTGTGGAACTTGCATAGGCTTGTCAAAGAACTTCTTTACTTCCGCTGTAGTCAGTTTACATGTCAAAGGAGGTTCAAATACCCTGTCAGACCAGTCTGTCAGCTCCAACACGGAAGAAGCACTGGGGTTGATGGAAGGTGTCTTCCTGGGACGTACAGAAAGATCTCCAAGTGTGTCATCTCCACCCCTCATGTCAACAATCTTTTGGACACCAGCTCTCCTCTCCTCACTGTCATCTGAGCACAAGAGTGTCTGGATTATCATTTCGCTGAATGCATACCATGCTGAGCGCTTGATGGTTGGCAAAACAGCATCCACTACAGCCTTCTTTTGCAGCCTAACTAGCCGCAGCTGAAACAAGATGTGGCGTGGGCCTTCCACCAGGGTTGTGGAGTCGGTCCAAAATTTTCTGACTCCGACTCCACACATTGTAAAAATTTGACTCCGACTCCGACTCCACACATTGTAAAAAATCTAAAAATCCGACTCCGACTCCTCACATTTTAAATATACGACTCCGACTCCTCCAGTGTTTCACTCTATAATTATCAGAATAATAAGACATTTCATCACCACCACATGAATCATCAGGTTACTTTCTAGGATAAGGGAACATTCAAATATTAAGAAGGATATTGACTTGTAGATATTATCATATTAAGGGATTTTTATTTTTTCCAATAATATATATATATATATAAATGAAAAAGATTCTCTTAAACATAATTAAGGTCTAACCAGTAGTAGTCCTACTTAAAATTGAATAACCCTTCTTAACCTAGTGGCTATAACCAGGGTTGTGGAGTCGGTCCAAAATTTTCCGACTCCACACATTGTAAAAATTCGACTCCGACTCCACACATTGTAAAAATTCGACTCCGACTCCACCCTGAAACGTGCGACTCCACGACTCCGACTCCACCCTGAAACGTGCGACTCCACCACTCCGACTCCACCACTCCGACTCCACCCTGAAACGTGCGACTCCACGACTCCGACTCCACCCTGAAACGTGCGACTCCACGACTCCGACTCCACCCTGAAACGTGCGACTCCACGACTCCGACTCCACCTGAAACGTGCGACTCCACGACTCCGACTCCACCCTGAAACGTGCGACTCCACGACTCCGACTCCACCCTGAAACGTGCGACTCCACGACTCGACTCCACCCTGAAACGTGCGACTCCACGACTCCGACTCCACCCTGAAACGTGCGACTCCACGACTCCGACTCCACCCTGAAACGTGCGACTCCACGACTCCGACTCCACCCTGAAACGTGCGACTCCACGACTCCGACTCCACCCTGAAACGTGCGACTCCACGACTCCGACTCCACCCTGAAACGTGCGACTCCACGACTCCGACTCCACCCTGAAACGTGCGACTCCACGACTCCGACTCCACCCTGAAACGTGCGACTCCACGACTCCGACTCCACAACCCTGCCTTCCACCCAAGAGTATTTTACTTTGATGTTGAACCAACAGGGGTAGTACACACCAACAATGTATTCCACTATCAGTCTTAAGTTGTTGAGGGTTTTGTCTTTAAGGCCATGTTTTGAAATCCATATGCGACAAAGCCTGTTTGCTGTTGTCAACCACCTTGAATGGCTCACTGGACCAATTTCAAGAAGGGCCAGATCTGTGGGAAGTTCTCCTGTCCTTATGGCCTGTGTGATCCTATACCCGTACGCTTGATCAGTAGAGAGATCCTTTACGACATTGTCACTCAGTGAAGTAAGAGGCTCTCCAATTGAGAGTTTGGTGAATGAAGGATCAATTTCAAGTTGCAGTGTCTAGCATCTTGCCAATGTTACCTGTCCACTTGTTCTTAGACAAGGTCTTCCCATCCAGTGCTGTGATCAAGTGTCGCAGGGGTAACTCTTTAGTGTGGAGGGCACAAACCAACCAGATCAGCTTACGGCAAAGCTTGACCTCTACCCAATGCATGGAACCACCCTCCCAGCCAGTGTTAACATTTGTAGAATCACCTCCAATGGCCTGCAGGCTTTCATCAATGCCCTTCTTCTTCATGAAATCTACAAGATTATCAGCAATAACTTCAGCAGGTTTTTTTCTCATTGAGCCTTTCTCAGGAGTGAAGTGGTAGAGATATCTTCCACCTGGCTTACTGCACACAGAATAATGCTCTTCTTTGATGATGCTGGGGAACTGACGATCTGAATTTTCTGCTTTCAGCATAACTTTAGTTGTATCTTGATGGCTGTCAAAGAAGATGCAGTCAATTTCACCCTTCTTACAAAGATCATCAAATTCCTGATCCAGGGATCTCATAACTTTTTCTTGGGCCCTCTTGACTTTATTGTGATCAACTACAAGTCTCTTGTCTTCTTCAGTGATCAAGCCAGCATCCATAAAGGCAGCTGTGGCACGCAGGCCAACACCATATCTGATGCTATGCATAGCAACATTAGGTATTTCTAATGTGTTGTACTCTGGCTTTTTATTGGAAGTTGAAGACGTGCTTGGTATTTCTAATGTCACTTCATAACTTCCATCCTTTCCATCTTGAGCATCAGCTATTTGTTCTTCATTTTCATCATCAGAGAAAATTATTTCATTTGATGGCATTGAAACATCCTGCTTACTTGTCTGCTTATATTCAGCAAGCCTTCTTCTTTCGTCTTCTTGCCGCTTCTGCTTTTTGACTTGTCTGTTGTGCTCAGGTTGATCTGGCAAGCCAATCTGATGTGGTCCAATAGAACCAGCCTTGTCTCTCTGACCTTTAATGAAAGCAAGTTCCTTCACAGGGATCTTCATCTCCCTAGGGCATGTACAGTTAGTTTCGTTTTTGCAACCAGCATCTGCAAGGCAGCCAAATTCAGAGTAGAGAACAATTTTACACTTTCAACTGAGGATGTGAAAAAGCTTGTCAAGTTTTGCAATGAAAGCCTCTTTGACATGTAGCTTTCCTCTCCCAAAAGATATGTTTTTGGCCTGCTCCCAGCTCTCTTGGATCTTGTTTAAGATTGTGACTCGTGAATTTACAACGGGGGCTACAAAAGAACTGTTTGCTCATTCCCACTTTTCAAGCACTTTAGGGTAAATGTCCTTTGCAAGACTGGCTGCTGGGTAGTTTCTCACATCCTCACCACTTTGTTCTCTTAGCAGTAGCCCATATTTCAGAACATCTCGCAGAGTTGGGAGTTCAGAGGGCAACAACTCTCTACCAGTTCCAATTAGGTTGCTCATATGTGTGAATGTCCCCAGTCTTGTCCTCCTTTTAGAAGCCATTGTAGGTCAATTCCCACTGGTTAGGATGGTAGCACTGATGGACAAGTAATCTTCAGCACACTGATGAATATGTTTCAACCTGTGAAATAAGCAAAAACAGCAGTGCATTATATATAGCATATATATTATTAATATAATAATTATTATATAATTCCACAAAAAAGTCAAAAAAGTCACTATTTTTATGTAGCTTCTTACCAAGCAAAACTAAATTATATTAAATTAACAAAAATATCTTTAGAATTCCTAAGTCATGCTGCAACTTTTTAGCACCCCTCATATTTGGAATTTGAAAGTTAAAAAATTCGACACACCCTAGTATAGTAATGTAATAAATTAATAGGAAAATATACATAGCATAGATATAAATGTAATTTATCTGAATTCAATGAGTCTAGATAAATCATTGAATAAATACAATAATTTGCATGATTTTTAAATACTATATTTTATAAAGTCAGGCTTTTAGTTGAAATGAAATTTAAAGTCATCTAGCTATACCAAAGCAAGTTTCAGGACTTATACCTTCCATAAAATAAAAAGAGCATGGGACTGTTTTCTTTCATGTGTTGAGTATAGTACATATAGTCAAAGCCCAAAAATCCAAAATTCAAAAATCTGTAATGCTCAAGAATCCATACAGTCTTGGATTTAAAGTAGCTGCCAAGATCAACCTCAGCTGATGTATAATGGCAATGTAGCAGTGACATGCACTTATAACCTCTTACTAAATTATAAAACACTCATTACCACTATTTTTATATTTTGTTTATGTGTCACTAAATTTATTTGTATCTTTATATTTATTACATATAATCACCATTTAAAAACTATTTTTTAGGCAAAAATCACAATTTGAATTTCACAGCTACCCCTCAAAAATCCGTAATTTTCAGAAATCCAAACACTGCTCGGTCCCAAGGTGTTCAGATTTTTGGGCTTTGACTGTACTGTTGAACATGTAACATTGCGAGTATGTTTCCTAACTATTAAAATAAGAGATATGGACCTGTATGAATTCAAATGTGTCATTAAAGAAATGATGTACAGATGCTCCCTGGGTTACGTAAACCTCAACTTGGGCAAATTTGACTTTACGTAAATGCTCCCATAAATCCCCTCCATCATCTCCAAACTTTTTTCGTAAAATCACTCTTAATTGTGTTGCAATAATGACTGGAAAGCACCCAAGTGATCGTAAGAGTGCAGGACAGTACAGTATTTTGAACTACTATACCTGATTATCTTTTTCCTATGCTTTTATTGCTACTATACTGTATTTAGTTTTTTTAATTTATAAAAAAGTATTATCTTGTGTTCAATGATTATGTATGGAAGGGTCAATTCCAACTTGTGGAAAAATTGACTTGTGTAAAGCCTTCTGGAATGGACCCCTTACGTAAGTCAGGGACTGTCTGTATAAATCTGAAACCTTGGTTGTTTTTTCAGTTCTTCAAAATTGTATGAAAATATGATACAGATCTAGAGAATGTTTTTTTGTTTGTACCATACACTTCCCTCTTCCCACTACATTGGTAGGTTAAATATTCCTCATCTACCCATTTATCCCAAAGAAAAATACTTTTCTTAAAATTTTGAACCAAATGTTGAAGCTACTCATCAGCATTAAAATACTGATCTGTTTTATGTAGCCTCTGTTGACTAGATGTACCATATATTTACCTGTGTTGATGAATAGCAATATTTTTCTTTAAATTTGGAATGGGTGCTAAGTACTTTTATTGTAAATTAATTGTTAATATATTGTTAATGTGGTAATTTTTTTTTGGCCTATGGTACAATAGTATAATTTTTTCAGAGGTTTTACTACGGGTATCTCACGTTGGAATTTGTGGATCAGATGTGTCATATCTAACTAAGGGAAGAATTGGAGATTTTGTTGTCAAAGCACCAATGATAATTGGTCATGAAGCATCTGGTGTTGTTGCCAAATGTGGATCTGCAGTTAAACATCTAAAACCAGGTAGGCTTACATCTATTAATGTTAAACTGAAATCCTTAATTTTTACTTGATAAGTTTCTTAAGCTGACTGTTATAACAGCATTCCAGTTTCTGATGTTCCAGTTCCTAATACATAAATCTCCCGCATTAGCGACCTTCACATTAGCGGAAACTTCACTTGGACAGACTAAATTGCTGTCTGGTCATTAACATTCAGTTTAACATAATACATGTTGTTAAAGTGAAGATTTCTGCTAAAAAAGTCTGTTAGCATCACTGAACTTCACTTTAGCGGACTCAGAGTCGTTAAAGTGAAGGTGATGCCATCGAAATATTATTGGAACCAGCCCTCGGATGAGGTTGCTGTCAGTTGTTTCCTGCGTATTGCTTGGGCAGTAGTGTGGACCAAAATGGGGGGTAAATTATAAAGTTGAAGAAATCCTTGTTCCACATTAATGCCCTTTTTCCTTTGGACCAGATAGACATGTCAGCAAAATTTTGGTCAAATATGAGAATATTTAGGGGTCCCGAGATTTAATGACTTATAAAAATTTTCCAATGAATAGGCGCGCTTAGAACATCAATGATCAACTCAACTCTTGAGTTGCAACTTATGAAAAAATTTCTTCTTATTTAAGAAATTTTTGGTGTTAATAGAGTACAAAAACAATCTTAGATCATTATTTCAGAGAAAATTATTAATAAGGAAAACAAAAATTTTGGATAAAATATATTATCCTTAATTGGTCAACTCTAAATTAAAGGCTTTGCCTAATTGGCTTGAACCTTTTAGTTATCCTTTTTATCTCCTAATTTAACTGGTTTATTTTACTATTTCAGAAATTTAATTTTTTAAACTAAAAATGGCTACTCGTTCTAAAACTAAAGTTTGGCTCATTGGCCATTTAAATAAAGATATACTTTGTTGCCGCTTACCTACAAAACTGCAAGTTTTGCAACATATTTCTTCCATCAAAGAGAGGAAAAATTGGGATGAAGAAGATCCATTAATCTTTGCTTAGATGAAGTGATGACCTACTGGGAGAAAGCCAGGATTCCCACAATGCGTAGAGACAGTGCCATCCGAAAGATTGACTCTTTAATAAGCTGTTATGATAAATTGATGAAAAAACAGAAAAAGGCCTGAGGAAAAATGCCGTATTGAAGAAGCTATGTTTAAAGATGAAATTAAGGCTGAAATTCTTGATATTGGTCACTCTAATGCCCTTTTGATGATGTCAAATGAAGAAGACAAGCTTTTCTACTTAAGCCAGCAAGAATATCCTACACAAAGTAGCATGGGTACAGTAGACCAAATTCTTGCAAAAAGAGAGAAAAGAAGGCTTCATCGTGAAGAATTAGAGTGTGAAAGAGCCCTCAAAGAGCAGAAGCGATCTAAAAGATCATTCTTGCCTGCCAATAGAGATGATTTCACATCGTCATCATCAACTAATGACGACAACCTTGAAATTAATTTTCAAGGTCCCTCTGAAGAGCAATTTAAAAAGAAAATGTTGGCTCCTAAAAAGTCAAAGCCTATTGACAAAAATGTTGTAGCAGCCTATGATAGAATGAATCTTTCCAATCGAGATGCAGCTATGTCTTATGCTGTTGTTGCTCAGTCTTTGGGCCATAATTTGGAAAACATTACAGTGTCAAAATCTACTATGCTTCGAAGTGTTATCAAGCAAGCCCAAAATGCCATTAAATGACATCTGTGGTACCTCTCAGAAACACTTGTTGGATTAAGCTTCTTTGACAAAAGCATATCCCTTGAAGAAAAGGAGCAAATGCGAAATAATATCAAAATGCCTCCAAGAAATAAGGGACTGAAACGTTTAGAAGCAAAGGTAACCCTAGCTTCTTTTAAAGAAAAAAGGATTTCTGATTTTGTTACTTCAAGGACTAAATCTCTTTTTGATGCTCTACATCTCAATTCTCTCTCCACTGAAACTTCTGCATCAACATGGGGAATAGATCCTGAGTACCAAAGAGGCTGTGCTAGAGTTCGTGCCCTTAGAGTGACAAATGACACAGCTGAGCGGGGTGTTGCATTGATTGAAAAATTTAATCAAGCAGTGACAACTAAAGAAGAGGACAAACAATACCTGCTCAAAACAGTTTTCAAGAATCGTAAAGAATTTCCAACAAAAAATAAAGCAGAACTTATGAAAATGAGGAAAAACTAATTTTTTCAGCATTAAAAGGAAAAGTGCAATTTTCTCGGGACCCCTAAAACTTGACGTAGAGGTTTCAAATTTTGTAATTTGATTAAGGTAAGCAAAAGGAATAACATTACTCATGTGGAACAAAGATTTTTAAACCTTCATTTTTTTGGTCCACACTAATGGGCAGTGGTGGCGAGTGGTTGTGTATGTGCATAGTGCTGCTTCCAAGTGTTGTGCATGTTAGGCATTCTTTTGTGTGATGTTACATAGATAGTTACATATAATTATTTATATTTATGTATCTAAATGTCATTTATTTATAAATACTGTATGTATGTACTGTAGGGTATATGGTTATATGTTTTTATTTCTTATTGTTGTGTTACACAGGTCTTATCAGTTCATATCATTTTTTTGAGTTCAAAGTGACTTATCAGTTAATAGCAGTATATATAGGAGTACAGTGATAGTCTGTGCTTTAACAGTGTATGTACATACTTTACTTAATTATTGCCTGCTCGTGCAAACTTTATTTTCTGAACAATGGCATCCACAAGTGGTACTACCAGTGTCAAACAGAAAAGGCGTACAATCTCCATTGAAGAGAAGAAAGTGATTCTCACTGACATAGAACAAGGGTTAAGTGTAGCATTTGTTACGCAGAAGCATAAGATAAGCAAGACCATCTACGAAGTCAAGCAGAAGCACAACAAAATACATGCCTATGTGCTAGACAGTGAATCTGGAGGCAGGAGTTCGAAATGGTCTTGCTTGAACACGTCTTACAAGAAAAACGTAGATGTGGCTGTGTACAAGTGGTTCAAGCAGCAACGGGCCAAGAACATTCCAGTCAGAGGAATTGACATCCAGTTGGCAGCTAAGCGTTTCATACAGGAGTTCAACGACACAGCCAGCCACCACTTGCTTTAAAGTGATCCACACTGGGAGAAGCAGCCAGTGCGGACCTGTCTCAAGTGGATTGTTCAGGTGCAAACTACAGACTCTGATTGATGAGGCTGGGGTTGCTTTCTACCAGCTGTATAATGGCGATGAGACAGGCTTATTTTGAAAGAGTATGCCCATAAATACACTGGCCCACAAAACTGACAAACATCTTCCAGGCTTTAAGACAGACAAACAGCATGTGTCTGTGTTGGCCTGTGCAAATGCTGACAGCATGCATAGACTGAAGCCTTTGGTCATTGGAAAATCAGCCAAGCCTTGCATACTCAAGGACTGCATGCACGAACTTCCAGTCATCTACAGGAACAGCAAGTTCTTCATTGTGCAGATGAAGGCATACCAGAAACATGTTTTGAAAATAAGCCCTGAATATGTGAAGGCTGTCCTCTTGCTAGACAATGCACCAGCACACCCATGTGCAGAGGAACTCGCAAGTGAGGATGGCAAGATCAGAGCTATGTTCCTCCCCCTAATTCCACGTCAGTAATACAACCTATGGACCAGGGGGTGATAGTGAGCTACAAGAGAATCTACAGGGCCAAGCAATTGGAGTAGTGCTTGTGTGTCATCTCTGAAGATGACACAGAGGACAGGGCTGAGAAGACACTCAGGAACTTCAAAGCCTACAACATAAAGTCTGCTATCTACAATTGGGCTGACAGCTGGACTGAGGTAAAGGAGTCCACTCTGCACAATGCCTGGAAGAAACTGCTCCATAACATCCAGGACCTGGAAATAGACTTCAAGGGCTTTGAGCCACAGGACTATTTGGGTGTTCTCCAACAAGCAGGTGAAACAGAGGCTACAGGGGACAAAGTTGTGGAATGACTTGATGCTGATGATGGTGACCCAGGGTACAAAGATCTTGTGAGAGTGAAATTGCAGCCAACATTTCAGTCAGGTCTGAAGACAGATCCACTGATGAACCTCTTGATGACGAGGATGCTGAAGATGTCTCTGAGGTTATGCCCAAGACTATGTTGAGCCAGGCACGAGATGCTGCTGATGTTCTGCTGAAATTCATTGATGAGACTATGGCACTGCCTAATATTCTCCCTTACTATAATTGCATAAGGAAGTGCTGAAATGAAATCATTGCCAGTCAAAATAAAAGGATCAAGCAAACGAAAATTCATGATTTCTTTAAGCCCTGCTGCCAAGCCTTGATGCACGTCTACGCCTGTTTCACACCAAAGATCTGTGTCAAGTGGAATGTCTGACCTTTCACTGCCCACTGAACCGTCATCAATGCCAAGTACTAGCAGCAGTGTTGGCTTCACTGTGTCACCACTCCAGTTTCCTGAGAGTGCAAGTACTAGCAGTAGTACTGAAGTGGAGTTCAGGACCCTCACACCAGACCTAGATTTTCCAGCCATCACACCAGAAGTTCCCGACGATATTTTGGAGGATTGATTATATATGGTGAGTACATAAAAATAAATATTTACATGTGCATGTGTTCATAAGTAGGTAAGTCTATGTATGCATTTTCATGTTGTGTGTTGAATGTGGAGATTTGAGGGCTATACATACATGTGTAACTGCACTGAAGTATTTTGGTTATGGAAAACCCCACTTTAACGTCCCATAGTCTGGTAAAGTGGGGGTCATCCGTACTTCACTTTAATGTTCCCTAGTATGTTAAAGTGGGGGTTTTCCATACTTCACTTCAGCAACCACACGCTCCCCCTAAAGTGTATGCACTTGCTTTTAACATTCTTCCACAACTCATGACCACAGAATGAGGTTCCCACTACATATTACTCATTAGTTATACTAAATTAAAGTATTATATTGAGGTGATTAGCATTGTAGCTAGCTGAACTAAAGTGTTGTAAATTACCAAATTTATGAAGCTAATGTGGACTAACATAAAAATTTTTGGTTGGAGTAGCATTTTTGTCATTTGCTTATTGATATTGTGAGTAGCCTACTTTAATTGTAATAGATTTTTTATATGGTTACCCTATTTCAAGCCAAAGTTACCAGCCCTCTAGGGTTGGAAATGGGGATATATGTATTATAATTCAAATTCAATAATTTGAATTCATGTAATTCACTTTAAACCTATGCCTGTAGTGAAAGGGTTAAATCTCAACTTGTGCACCATTAGCTACATGTAGTACATCCAAGTGAAATTAGAGTTCATGCCATACATTTACTAGTATATCTCTTGTGACACTGTTGATGGCATTGCAAGTTCCTGCTCAGAATTTTGTGTACTGTTGCCTGTGGTACCTGAAGTTGCTGTGAGGAGTGATGAATGGACTTTTTGTTGGACACTGGCAACTGTTTCATCTGAAACACTGGGACATCCACTCCTAGGCTTGTCCATCAAACTGCCTGTCTCCAGAAACTTGTGGTACCAGTTCCTAATGGTATGAGTAAAAGGAGCATTCTTGCCATAATGATGGTGGTAGTTCTGTTGAATGGTAATCATGGACTTTGACTCTGCAAACCAAACACCACATTTTGCTTTCTCCTGCAGAGTTGCCATTTTGTTTGTCAGTCAGTCACCAATGGCTCCCAATCAGGCACAACAGGCTCTGCAAATAAGAGAAAAGAAATTGATGTGTTATGCAACAACATGAACAAAACATTACTGTCTCTTCTTTGGATTTTGTGTAATTATTGATTTATAAAATTTTGGGGAAGGACTTTGTGTACACACTAACTTTACTAATCTTTAATTTGGGCAAAAAATAGTGAGTATAATCCTTACTGAGCTTTAGAGACATTGACTTGAAACTGGAAAGGATTTATCATTGTTTAAAACTTTCTCATGTTAGCTATGTTACTTGTGTGCATGTCATTAACATACTTATATAAATTTTAGTGGTTTTGAGAATCCATTTATTGAAAACTCTCAAAAACAATGGATCTCCTCCTTTGAAGGTGACCGTGTTGCCATTGAACCTGGAGTACCTTGTAGAATGTGTAAATATTGTAAAGGGGGAAAGTACAATCTTTGTTCAGATATTGTGTTCTGTGCAACTCCACCAGTACATGGAAATCTTGCAAGATACTACAAACATGCTGCAGATTTTTGTTTTAAGTAAGTAATAAAATTTTGAAGTGAAGGTGAAGGTAGTATATTCCAACGTTGGAACCTTGGAAGCTTGAAGTATTTAGAAATATTAGGGAATTTTCCTTGCTAGAAAAATTGAGCAAATGTCTGATATGGAATTTCATTAAAGAAGAGAGAGAGAGAGAGAGGAGTTTTTGCTTACCTATTAAAATGAGGCTTCTTTTCTTTTCTTTTTAGGCTCCCAGATCATGTTAGTTTAGAGGAAGGGGCTTTATTGGAACCTTTGAGTGTTGCAGTTCATGCTTGTCGAAGAGCTAATGTAACCTTAGGATCCCAAGTGCTTGTTTGCGGGGCAGGAACTATTGGTCTGGTGTGTTTGCTGGCTGCAAAAGCAATGGGAGCTACAAAAGTGTGTCTCACAGGTAAGAAAGATTCCATTGGTGTTGGTGATAAGCGTATAATATATACAATATTAAAGTTTTTATTTTCTCCATTTTTGTGAGGTGACCAAAGTTTCAGGTGAACTATTTGGAACTAAGGAGTAAAGTATGTCTGTATAACATCACTATAATATACCATTCTAATTCTTATTTTTGGTAAAACCACTTAATTGCAATGTGAAACATGTGCTCTTTCTATTGTACATATATATAAAGAGTTGTGCATAACCTTTTGCTAGTGGGTACAAACCAAGGTAAAGAAAGATGCAACAAAATATATATATTATTTGAAAGCTTTATTCAAACTGAATTTAAAAAATGTATCACAATCTTGTATGCTTGCCATTACCTTCACACACAACTCAGACATTCAGGGTATTTCAGTAAACATTCAGATAAATCTCTCATGCTCTCGTTCTTGGAGTATAGTTTGAATGTGTTGGAGGAGGACCTCTTGAGAATATCAGCTGGGACCAAGTTCCTGCAGAATCAAATCATCTCCTTTGTCCTTGAAAATCACTTCAAAGGGCTCTGCTTCATTTACATCAGGGAAATTTCCTGGTCATTGAGTCTGATTAAAAAAAAAAAAAAATCTGTCTGTCAGAAGTTGTTGGGTAGCATTTACATGGTGCATGGGGCACTTTCATGAAGATAAACCACTTTCAAGGTGTCTGTTACATTTTGAGAGTCCAGAAGAAATGGAATGATTGTAAGAATAGTCTGCCAACAATATGCATCCCATGAAGTTCCTTCTTAGATCACTTGCATCATTTTTAACAGCAGTGAAGCAAGTGAATATCCCAGTGCAATGAGATTTTTGCAAAACTGTTGATAATGCTCATGATCTTCAATATCTTCTAAGGAATATGACTACACTCCCTCATTTTGATAATTTGGCATCATCACTTGGTGTCAGGTGCATGAAATCATCATCTCACAATTGCAGATAATCACAAAACCAAAGTCTATTCTCAATGCTTGTTGGGGATAGCATTGGGTTTGGAATCACATGGAAAGGCTTCAATCCTTCCCTCATGCAGTATCATTGACCAGTTAATGGCCTCCTTTTGCCTCTCCAAGATGACTTTGGCAACTTGAGTGCACTTCGTTGCCTTTACCCACTGCTTTCAGTCCATTTTTGCTCTTCTGTGGCAGTTTTTCAGGCCTGCTTTTGCCAAATTTTGTAAAGCACGAGTTGTATCCCTTGCAATTGTCATTCACCCATCTTCCACTATGATGGTTTTGGGTGAACCACTTTTGACTGATGAAAGTTGCATGCGCTTCCATTGCTTCTCAATAGGTATTTGTTGGAATTCAGCCTCCTACACGTTGTTCTTTACTACTTCCAATGACATCAGCCATCGTTACCTTCAGTTATTGATCTGAAATCACAATGAAATTGTTGATTAAAATGTTTTTTTTTTAAATTTTAATTGGGGTTCTTTAACCTCTGCAACATCTAAGGTCATATGATGGAGGGGACCTACAGCTTTACGTGGGATCCAAACCACGGGTTGCTACATAATCTGGGTGCGGAGGAGGGTCTCCCATCCAACTACTACCCAGACCCAATGTCGCTTAACTTCGCTGATCCCTGGGAAGTGGTGTTATGACATTGGCCATGACGTAGCCCAATTAAAATGATGATACATCTTTGGCAGTCTAGTAAAGTTTGCATACCTCTAGTAATAGGTTATGTAGAACTCTGTGCATAATCTAGTAACCCATTTTTCATGGGGTTTGCACGACACCTGAACACAGGACTGAAAACACCCTGATTGACTATACACGCAGGGATACGTAGGGGTCACCAACCTCAGTGATCCAGTGCTACCTTTTATAGCATTTTAAAATGATTTTTACATGTTGGTCAGCTAGTTGTCTCTGCAAGTAGAAAAATTAACCATTGAAATTTGTCAAACAAGAAGTTCATCCAAAGTATGTCATGATAGATGAAATAATTTTGTGCTGAGCACAATAAAGTTTTAGTTGGGCAAAAGTTTTTATCTAAAATTTCTTGTAACTGGGGCCCAAAATTTAGATATTGAAATAGACCTGCACCTTATTTTAAATTGTTAATGGCACTCAATCCTGAGTTGTTGAATTAATAGTTGGGTCAAGTTTCAAGCATATTTACAGAAAAGTAAGTTGGTAAAATCATGATGAAAATTCAAATTATGAAAACCTGAATAAACCTTAATTACTAATTTTTACATATAACAGTATATATATATATTGGGAATCCCCCCCCCCCCCTACTTGAGTTCACAGTAAGAACCATTTTGTCAAAAATTGTCTCTATTGAAGAGCATAAGTCTTGTGTGTGTCCCTGTGCAGGGTTTTTTTTTTTTTTTTATGTGACTCAACTAAGTGATGGCAACCTATGTCTGACACAGATGATGATTTTTCTCTCTCCAAGATATTGTTGATGCCAAACTGAAGGTAGCAAAGGAATTTGGTGCTAATGTTACCTTGAATGTAAAATCTGGAAATGAGGAAGACTTGGCAAAACAAGTGACCAAACTCATGGATGGGAACATGCCTGACATTACAATTGAGTGCAGCGGCGCGGAATCCAGTATCAGACTTGGAATATTTGTGAGTTGTATTATACAAGTTTCTTCATAGTTTTAGTTAATGTACATATTTCTATTAGTAAAACATCTGAATCAACTTGGTTGTGATTGTAACTATACATGGTTACCTGTAAAAGTTGTGTGTGTCCATCCATCTTCAGACAATCAAGCTGGTGGCCCCATCTCCAGGTCTGGCCTGATGAAGGAGCAAGTTGCTAGATCGTGATCTCCATTGAACATAGCCAGGCACACCCGGCTTACATATATATATATATATATTAATTTTTTATATTATATAATATATATGATGTAAACCCACAAGAAAAAAGAAAAATGATTCCAAGGCCTTTTGTGTATTCAGAAGTCAGCTCATCAGGGAATCTCTTCGAAGAGATGTACTTCTGAATACATGAAAGGCCTTGGAATCATTTTTCTTTTTCCTTGTGGGTTTACATCATTCATTTATTTCACATGTTTAATTGTGAAATTCATCATATATATATGCTAAAAAGATAAAGGGATCTTCAACATTTGTATTTACCACATAACATATCAGTATGAGGTTATAATGATTTCATTATTATGGAGTAATACTTTAAATAAAGTCCAAACATAATTTTAATTTTTAATAGATCTTCCATTGACCCTAATTACACTGACATACAGTCCACAAGTCTGAAAGTTGTATTACTGATGTTCCTTTCATCAAATCATTTTGTTCGTCTCTAATTTTGAAGAGCATTTGATTCTTAACACATTTATCCCTAAATGCTTGATTGGGTTGAAGTTTGGAGATCATTGAGGCCAGTCAAACCTGACTTTCTTCAAACCAATGCAGGCAATTTGAGACAGTTTATTACTACTATGGATTCATAAGATGATTACTCCATCTTTTTTATTTTGTTTACAGAGGGTTGATATAAACATTTTCATTAAACAAACTAGTATAAAAATAATGTCCAGTTGAAGGGTTCATCAGCCCTTCTTACAAAGACATTCACGCATGATCCAAAAGCTTGCAAAAGCGAGTATAAAATTATGCAAATGCTGGAGAACATCGGAATAACACATTCAAAACCTTAAATTCTCTACTGCTGTTCAGAATTCCTCATGCACCTAAAAATAGCTCTCAGTATTATCAAGCATGTTTGCCCTTTCCTGGGTTGTTTTTTCGAGATATGATTGTTGCCACATGTGCTGGAGTAGGATTTCTTTTCATCTTTTTGGATTAGTTTGTTGCGGTTTATCTTGAGCATTTGATCTATTTTGCAGTTACAGCTGGAGAGAATAGTTGAAAAAAAGATGAATCTGAGTTCATTCTCTCGTCTTTCCATTTTCCTACTATATGATTTAAGATTTATCAAGGACTGATGTGTAAGAGTTCATGATACAACTGGACCAATTGAGATGGGGCTTCAAAAGAGGTGGTCCAGACCACTGTTTTTTTAAGTTTTTGCGAGTAACAAGTTTCTGGAACAATTTGTAACTTAACTGTGTGAAATGAGTATATTTGGATTTTGGCCTGGCCCCAGGATCTCTGGTCACTTTTATTAAAATGAGCATTACATTGTACACATCATAATAGCTATTAATACCTAAAATATTACACCACCTTTTCATATTCCGTTCATATGACTTCGAGAATTATCTACAATAAGACTCTTCAGTTTATGTGGAAGAATCGGTTACCATTCATGTACAGTTTGGAAGTAGAATGTTAGACCTCTAAATTTCTGTATGAGTAAGAAACCACTTTATTTGCCTGAATTGTTTTATTTGTTTTAACCTCGCTTTATATTATTGATTAAAATGTTTGCTAAAGTTTACTCCGAAGTAATGAAAAATGAAACTCTTAATTCCTCTTCATACTTGGGGTGTTTGACTAGTAAATATACCTGTCCTACGGCCTATGGGTGGAATATCATTCCCTCTGATGTGTAGCTGAAAATTTTGATGGCTACATTCTTTTCTAAATTTATTAACCAAATTGATTTTCTTCATTCAATGAAAGTGTATGAAACTTTGTAGAAGCAGGGACACCTGATCTGAAAAAAAAAGTTGCTAAGAATACTCCAGGGATTCCACAAGGTGTTGTCACTGAGTTTCATGACAGTTGGTCCAGTGTTTGGACTTGAAAAGGAGACAGACAGACATAAAAATGATCACTTTTTAATAATTCTCTCCCCCTCCCAGCTTTCAAACCTTGTGTTTGGTAAATAAATATGCCAGCATTAATAGTAATTTATGGGTCATTCCATGTCAGTTCAATGGTGAAAAAACGTGACCATCACTGAAAAACAGAATGACACTTGTTTCAACACTAGGATCAGGGGTCCCCAACCTTTTTGTGCCAAAGAGCACATTCAAGACTACCGGTAGTGCGGTGGGCACCATTTACTTTTTCAAGGCAAATTTATAGTTGGACTTAATAATGAACATAATACACACAAAAAACATTTAATTCCTATGTAAAATAATGAACATAATACACCAAAAAAAGACAAGGATGGGCTAACTAAGAATCTTAGAAAAATGATCAAAACAATAACTTAATTTATTTATAAAGAAATAATTATTTTCAAATAAATGAGCATTTGTTTCTGTAATTAACTACTAAAATTTAATAAAATATTAAGTATGTTACATATTTTAAATATTTAGTAACTAAATATTTAAAATTTGTAACATACTTAACATTTTATTAAAAATTTAAATAAAAACTTAGCAATCGTAGTCAGTCAGTGGCAGGCACACGCAAAAGGGTTGGCGGGCACCATGGTGCTCGCGGGCACAGGGTTGGGGACCCCTGCTCTAGGTCATATGGTTCTGGAGATATGGCCATTTCGAATTTTGTAAAAAAAGGTCAATTTCCAAGGTCATACCATATTTCAACATGAAATATCTCAGCTACTATTGCACTTAGAGAGACCATTTAAACACTATTTTAAAACTTTTAAGCAGATCTACAACTTTGTTTCTATTCATATTTTACCTCAGTGGTCAAAAAAAAAAGTCACTTATTTTTGACCTTTTACCTTGTGTAGGTCATTTTATGTCACAACCGATTTTTTTCTCCTTTCACCCAATTTTGGGTACACAGGTCTACCTTAACCCTTTACGGACGAGTCCGCAGCATATGCAACCACTCTTGTTACCAGAATGTATAGGTTTTATTGTTATTCAAAACTAAATATTTTAGTAACTAATCACTGAAATGATACACATTTTGGGTTCCTTTCCCGACAACTAAATGACATCTATATGTAAACATGTAAGAACATTTATAGAAACGAGGCATTGTAGTACAACTTATATTATTATTTCTGGTGGACCTTAAGGTACCATCTGTCATTAAAGGGTTAACCTAAAACAAGATTTTTAGTGTTGATTAAGTTAGTATAGATGCTACAGCCATTTCAGTGGACCATACCCACCTCCATTTTAACCAAGTACCTTTTTCCACCAAACTTTGGAGCACCGTATCTTTGGAACTGTTTGAGCTAGTGTTGAGAAAAATACCATTACATTTTTCGTACTGAGATATATAATGTCTGCTAATTTTAATTAAAAAAAAAATCAGTTATTATCTAACCTAACCTAACCCAGTTATTTGGTCGAATAAGTATCCAGCCCTATTATAAAATTTTTTTTTTTTGGTATATTTCAGAGAATTATATAATATGGGTAATTTAAATTACATAATTAATTAATTTATATGGACAAACATGTGAAGAACTTCGAACCTGCTATCCTGTTTAAAGGTAAAGCTATGTACGTATATAAGTACCTTATACTAGGCTATAGTTAGATGAGTTTTAATAGAATTACTTAACTTTGTGTATTTATTCATTGTGTGCAACAGTATGTACCCATGTGGAAATAAGCTTATTTAAACCTTGGAGCAAGGATTTTTTTGGCATCTGTATTTATTCCAATCTATAAATCAAACTGCACATTTTTTCTTGTAGACCTCCGAAACAAGATCAGTAGGTCCCAAATTTTATTTGCGCCATCTAAGCAAAAATAGCTTTTAACAGGGTTGGATACAATGAATAATTATAATTGTATTTTTAATTAATTGATCCTAATTTCTATTAATTGTAATTGATTCAAAATAAAATTAAAATAAAGGTAATTGTAATTAATTTTTGAGCTATACTGATGTAATTGACCAATTAATGTCAATTGTTAAAAATTATAACCCTAGATCTGGCAGTCATACATCATCCAATGAAAATAAACCTTTGATAGTTTATTTAGTTATACTTAGATATAGATATATATTTTTATAGATATATATATATTTATTTTAGATAGGTATATATTTAGATATATAGAATAGATAGTTATATTATTGTGATTGATTCAGACAAAATTAATTGTAATTGCAATTGATCTTGAAATTGTGAAGTACAATACTAACTGTAATTAATTTGAAGAAAAATAAAAAAAATTGTAATTGTTTCCATTTTGTGTAATTGAACCCAACCCAGGCTTTTAAGCTACTTTTTTTTTTTTTTTTTTTTTTTTTTTTTTTTTTTGATAAACATGGATTTCAGCAGTTTGAATATGGGCAGGTAGGTTCTGTTGTGACTCATTTAAAAAAAACAGGAAAAGTGAAAAAAGGCATTCGTACATTGACTAAAAATTTGATTGATCAAAATCCTGAATTGAAACTAACAAATAATCATAAAACATATGCAACCTGTCGGAATATACTAGCAAATCGTCCATCCCCAATGCCTGAATGTGAACCACTTGAAAAATCACTATCCACCTCATCAAGTGCCCCATCTAAGCTAGAAACCATTGGATATGTAGTTGAAATGCAGTATGAGCTTAGTAAATTCATGCTTCATTGGCCACACTTGATGAGACCCCAATAAAACCATGTAAACACTCTGACAGCGCTGGTTATGCAAAGAGAAAGTTGAGGAAAGTAGTAGTAGTTGTGAAAACAGAGCTTGAACTTGCAACTAAACAAGTAAAACAACCAATTTCATGCAGTGACTCAGATGATACAGAACTGGAGATTTTTCAACAACTAAGAAATTTAATCAAGTGACAAGTTGAAGTGAAAAACTGACTGCTTACTATCCTACCAAAAAGATGGACACAAGTAAAGATCAGAGAAGAATTTAAGTGCTCAGATTACATGGCTCAAGCAAAGAGTTTGGTGAGGGAGAAGGGAGCATGCCTCCAGATTCCTGGGATCTTGGGAGCATTGCTCCAGTAAATTTGACCATGAGAAAAAGTAAATTTGGGTTTGGGTTTTGTTCATCCGCTAGACGTTATGCAATTTTTTTGCGTATACGTTCTTGTACAAACCAATTTTTTAAAATTACAAATTTAGTTATTTTAAGTTTAGTTGGTAATTCCATATTTAACAATTATTTTTATTTTTTGTTAAGCTTCAATGTTTTGATAATTAAAATTTTATTAAAACGTATATTTTTTTAATATAAAATTATCAGGATTGGACTATGTTCCATTGATCTCGGCCAGGTTTGATAAATTGGCCAGATAATTACTTGTGCGGTTTTAAGTAATCCACCATGACTCTAGAATTGAAAAGTTTAGTTAAGTTTAAACTTACTTTTACTTACTTTAACTTACCTACTTTTACTTACTCTTCCTTACTTTTACTAAGTTTAAAGCACTTATTTTTACTAAGTTTAAAGCACTTACTTTTACTAAGTTTAAAGCACTTACTTTTACTAAGTTTAAAGCACTTACTTTTACTAAGTTTAAAGCACTTACTTTTACTAAGTTTAAAGCACTTACTTTTACTAAGTTTAAAGCACTTACTTTTACTTACTTTCATTGTACTATATTTACTTACTTTTACTCACTTTTACCATACTATATTTACTAACTTTTACTTATTTTGTATTTTTTCAGGTAGTCAATAATCAATAATGGATCCTAATATTGATGAAGTTGGAGAGAAAAGTGAGGGTGTTAAAAGGGGTTACTTTTGTGGTCAATGCAAGAACAAATATTCAAAGAAGCAAAACTGGGAGGAACATTTTAATTCCAAAAAAAATATTTGTTACAATACAAGAGGTCCCAGAGTTTGGGCCCACAGCTTAGATATTGCAGTAAAGAAATACCAGGATGAAGTGCAGCAAAGAGATACGGCAAAGCAGTCATTTAGTTTGTTCACAAAATGTGCTAGTGCTAGACCTTAGAAAAATGAACCAACTTCTTCAACTGCTAATCTAGAAAATGAAACTTTTTCACTAGATGTTTCACAGACTGAAGAAAGTGCTTCTCCTCCACCTAAGAAACAAAAGGTAAGTGAGGAATCTGCGCATCAGACTAACAAAACTGCTTTAGAGGAATTTGAAAATTCCCAAATCCAGAAGACATTGAATGCAATTTTGCGCCTAACAAAAGAAACTCACCAAGATGTTGTGGTTAATAAAGAGAAGAGTCAAAATATGCCTTCAAGTTCGTGTTGCATCCAAATCTAATAAAGCAAAAAGCAACAAATTTGACATTTCCATATCCCATTTAAGCAAGTGTAAATCAATACAAGAAATCCTGAACAATGATTTGATCAAATCTACATTCAAATTGGTGGAAAAGAAGGATCTAGGGCATGCTGTTTATGAAGTGATGAAAACATCTTCTCGGAACACTACTAAATGCATAGAAGACTTATGTGGCAACATCTTATACTACATAATGAAAACAAACACTGCATGGGCTCTATATCCAGTACTTCTAGCTGTATTACATAGGTCAGGTTGTGAGGTTGGAAATTTGAATCATAGCACACATGCGTGCGAGACAATTTGTGAGCTATTAGATAATCAACTTAAAGAACAAACTGTAAAGTGGTTCTTAGAACAAACTTCATTAACAATAACAGCTGACATTGGAACAATTTTGGGATTAAGCATGCTAGTTGTATTAGTTATGAGTGAAGAAGATAAGACTGTAAAACTTGCTGGGATAAATTTAGTACGCAGCAAATCAGGAGTTTATTTGGCCAATGAAATTTTTGATGTGTTGAAGTCTCCTAATCACTTGAAACTATCTGAAGAAGCAATTAAATCCAAGGTATCTGGAATGGTTGGAGATGGGGGCTTTTTGTAAGGACAACGAGCCATTTAAAAACGAAATGAAAAAGTTGTTTGGAGAAAATTTCAAATTTCGATGGGACTTAATGCATCTTGTGAACAGAGCCCACGTTGATGCATTGAAGAAAATTTGTAAACTAAGTGAGCTTTTAGACTTTATTCAGAATCACACTTCAAATCTGAGATCAGGCCTTGACTATACCAATATGGTTCTTGACAATATCATTGGTTTTAAGAGACCAAAACTCAAATCTGATACTCGCATGGTTAATTACGAATTTGATCAATTTGACAGATTTGTGGAAAATTGTTTTTTTTTATCATCCACAAGAGAAAGAAATTAGTGCCAAGTTCTATGTATTGATTTCCTATGTAACAAAGATTATGTTGCAAGCAATGTTTCCTCTAAGGTGTGCGCGTGTGCGTGCGCACACGTGTTGTGAAACCCGCGCACACAGCAAAATAAAATGCGCACAGGCTCAAGCGTATCATGAGTCACGACAGTAAATGAAGTAATTTAAAAAATTTCAGTTTAATGAATTGTATAAAGAACAAATTAAGAAACCGCTTGAAAGAAAATCATTTGGACACGCTCATGCGAATTAAAAGTTACCTGAATGATGACGGATGTATTAATCTTCATAGAGTTTATTTGGAATGGGCAAATGCTAAAGATCGTAGAGAGAAATCATAATAATACTTAAATGAAAGGCACTTTCATTTAATGTTATTTTGATTATATTTTATTTTATTGAATTATTTTTTATTTTATTCCTATTTTGTGAATGGATAAAATCATGTATTAATCTTGATAGTCTATTTTAAATTGCTAAATGCTAAAAATTGTTTTGAGAAATGATAACTAAAATAATCACTTTCAATTAATGTTATTTTTATTTCATTTCTTTATTTTGTTGAATTTTATTTTACTATTTTTTATTTTTTTCATATTTTTAGAATGGATAAAATGTTTACTTTTTTAAGAATATATAATATTGTAAACAGTTTTTTAATATCCATTTAATAGTACCGTAATGATCAAGCTATCACCTTATGGAAATAATATTTATTAAGTATTTAATATTTATATACATTTAATTTTGAAGATAATAGCGCTCAGAAATGTTTGCACAATTTTTCACCATGAATCTAAATGTATGCACAACGAAAATTTCTTGCGCACACGAACTAAAAAAAATTAGAGGGAACATTGGTTGCAAGTAGCTCAAAAAACCACAGTTAGTGCAGAATTTGTAGAAAATATATTTTATAAAGAAGGAGGGAAAACTTATGTTAAGAGTGATGGAAACAATTTCCAAATTAGCTAATGGAGGAAATGCAAATGTAGTTTCTGAATTTAAGCACGATACCACAGGGCAGCAAAAGGAACTAACAGCTGAGGATTACATCCTAAATGAAGTTTACAAATACATCAAGAAACGTTCTGATTACTACCAGGTTGCTGAAGTTGCTAGACCATCCAGAACCAGATCTGAAAGTAGTTTTACAAAAGACTCAGTGATAAATTGGCTGACAGAATATATAGAACAGCTGTGGAAAGGAATCACAGAGAGATTAAAGCATTTTGATAAAGATGGATCAACTGCCTGGAGTGAAGCACCAGCTGAAGGGACATTCTCCATTCTTGGTTACATTGTTGAACACAAAGGATCCATTAACCCTTTGGATGCCGTAGTCGACTGTAGTCGAACGATTTTTTGGTAGTCACAAGTGCCATATTCGACTCTAGTCAATATTCTGTAATAATATTTTTCTTTGGCGCACTGTTCGACTGAAGTCTCTATGAGTTCATAACAGTTGCCAATTATTTAATTTTGTCTTAATTTTGAAGCTCACTGACCCCCTGACGCTCATTTCTTCATTTTGCTGATAACGAAAATAATGAAAATGATCGACTTTATAAGATCAGGCCTATCATAGATATCACGAAAGATTTATATACTGCTGTATACAATGCCAGTAAAGAAGTTTGTGTGGATGAATCTATGCTAAAATTCAAAGGACGTTTATTTTTCAAGCAGTATTTGCCAAGTAAACCTTCAGCTAAATGGGGAGTGAAACTATGGTCTCTGTGATTCTAAAACTGGATATTTGTTGAGGTTCAATGTTTACACAGGAAAAGATACTGAAAACACGCTTGTAGGAGGATTGGGAAGTACAGTTGTTCAAACTCTTCTAAAAGGTTTTGAGAATAAAGGCCATATTGTGTTTCTTGACAATTTCTATTCCAGCATTAACCTTTATGAAGCCCTTAGACTAAAAGATATAGGTGCTTGTGGCACTGTTAGAGCAAATCGTAAAGGGCTGCCACCTGACATGAAAGAATGAAACGAAACGAGGTGACCTTCCAACAATTTGGATAAATCAAAACAAAACTATGTTGGCCTGTACATGGCAAGACACTGGAAAAGTAAATATGATAGCAACTGTAGGAGACTGTGGAATAACAAAAGTAGCAATAAAATCTAAAAAAGGAGATTGGGTTGTTGATAAGCCAAGCATTCAGGTGAATTACAATAAACATATGGGAGGTGTAGATACATTTGACCAGTTGTGTGCAACTTATCCTTTCAACAGGAGAACGAAGAAATGGTATCAAGTAATCTGGCATTTCCTCATTGAGGTAGCACTGATAAATTCAAGGATATGCTTCAACATTCAAAACCCAACCAAAAAATTAAGTCAGAAAATGTTTAGATTGAAAGTTATTGATGGCCTTTTAGATGGGTATGCACGGCATAATACACGTAAACGAGGGCACAGGCTTTCTCAGCCTATCATACAAAATAGACTGAAGGAAAGGCACTTCATCTCCAAATATGAAGGAAACCAAAAGCCAAATTGCATAGTTTGCTCAATTATGCCAGCCCAATGCAAACTGAAAGGCAAGGGCCCGTGTAAGAGAAAGCAAACGTGCTATTACTGTAAAGCATGCAATGGTAATCCACCATTGTGTATAACACCATGTTTTGAAGTTTACCACACGAAAAAAGACTACAAAATGGTGTGTAAATGCTGAAACCTCAATGCACTCCAGTAAGGCCTATACCAACATTTGGAAACTTATTTCTAAATATCCATAAACTAGTTGTTTAGTTTGATAAATAAAAAGATGATGAAATGTACTTATTTTACAGTGGATAATTATTTTTGCCATTTATATTTTGTACTTTTATTGTTTTTTTCCCTAGACTAGTTGTTTAGCTTGATAAATAAAAAAATGTGATCAAATGTATTTTATTTTACAGTGGATAAATAATTTTGCCTTTTATATTTTGTAGGCCTACTTTTATTTTACTAAATTAGAATAAACTTTGCATACATATATATATTTTTTTATGTCATTTATACCTTTGATAGCAAATCAAACTTGTTTCTATTGTATAAAAAGTGAGTTATACATTCTGTTAGCGACCTAATACAAATTTGGAATAGATTCTGGAAATACTCTTATATAAATACAAATTTATCTCATTAAATGGTTGATTTATATTATTTTAATGATAATTTAGGAAAGTATATGCTTAAATCTAAAAATGAGAATCATAAAATTTACTATCAAAGAAAATTTGATTTTTTATGGAAAACTGCATTTTTTCGAGAACAAACATTTCCAACCAAATTGGCA
This sequence comes from Bathynomus jamesi, assembly GCA_023014485.1. NCBI lineage: Eukaryota > Metazoa > Arthropoda > Malacostraca > Isopoda > Cirolanidae > Bathynomus > Bathynomus jamesi. Next base: position 1,102,181 of record JAJOZX010000646.1, on the reverse strand, counting down.
GCTTAAGGGTTAAGCCATCTCATTTGACTAAGCTGTGCAGAATTATGAAGGAGGGTCCAGCTCCAGGCACTAGATCTGCTGTAATGATCACGCAGAAAGCCATTGATCAGTGGCCAAGCATACATGGCGGTAAATTCACAACAAATGCCTACATGCAAGGTCTAACATCATCCACTGTTGCTGCTGCAATGAATAAATAAACTTAAGGTGAGTTATAAACTGTACATTATTGTATTATTATGTTTAGCTAAAACAATTTGTAATTGGTATGTCGTCAATTCAAGAGTTTACTATCATTAACCTATCTAGTGGTGTAAGGGGAAAAAAAGTAAATTCAGAGCTGTGCTCCAGTAAATTTTTTCAAATCTGGAGTCATGGAAGGGAGTGCTTTCAACTCCTAATCCGCGTTTGGGGAAACGTCTGAATAGTGAAACTGCTGCCAAAGTAATTGACTTTTATCATTCGCCAGATGTGAGTAGACAAATGCCTATCTATTAATTATACAGGGTGTACATAAAGTCAGGATCTATTTTTGTGAAGCACTTGGAAATTATATGGAATTCAATCATAAAATGATAGTGGTAACATTTATTAAATAATTAAGAGTAGGAGGATTCGACATGACGCCCATCAGTATCCCTGCACAGCTCAAATCGTTCCGCAGCATTTCTAAACATTCTGGAGCATTTGCGGGGTTATGTTATCTGCAGCAGTTCGTATACGTAAGTTTTCAAGACTCGTAATCTTCGTCTGATAGACGTGCGATTTGATAAAGCCCCATGCAAAGAAATCTAAAGGGGTTAAATCTGGTGACCTCGCTGGCCAAGGTCTGTTGCTTCCGCGTCCAATCCAGCGATTTGGAAAATGTCCATTTAGATAATCCTGAACAATTTTGGCATAGTGACAAGGAGCACCATCATGTTGATAGACGATGGTACTAACAATCCTATCCTCATCGTCTATCAACATGATGGTGCTCCTTGTCACTATGCCAAAATTGTTCAGGATTATCTAAATGGACGTTTTCCAAATCGCTGGATCGGACGCGGAAGCAACAGACCTTGGCCAGCGAGATCACCAGATTTAACCCCTTTAGATTTCTTTGCATGGGGCTTTATCAAATCGCACGTCTATCAGACGAAGATTACGAGTCTTGAAAACTTACGTATACGAACTGCTGCAGATAACATAACCCCGCAAATGCTCCAGAATGTTTAGAAATGCTGCGGAACGATTTGAGCTGTGCAGGGATACTGATGGGCGTCACGTCGAATCCTACTCTTAATTATTTAATAAATGTTACCACTATCATTTTATGATTGAATTCCATATAATTTCCAAGTGCTTCACAAAAATAGATCCTGACTTTATGTACACCCTGTATTTTGTATTTAGGTTAGTATCTTAGCATTCCTATTTAAATTTGAGTCTTATTAGGCAGGACTAAAGTCTCTTATTATAGGTTTTTCTTTCTTACTGTTTGCTGTTGAATGATGATCTCAGTTTTTGTCTAAGGTCAAATCTTTGGTAGGATAAATAATTACCTTGAAAGGCGTATACAAATACTCTATTATTATTATAAATTTAACAATAATGGCTTCCATAAAATATGTTGTAAATACCTAATAACTGCCTTTTTTAAATATAAAGTTATGTTGATGTCTCTCTTTTTCATGGTTTCACCCAGCTAAACAAGAATTGGTTTTTATAACTCAGTTGGTAAAAATAAAGGAATAGGTTATTTTAATATACATATTAAAAGGCAAATTGTCTTAAAAATAGCACATATTATATATCTTGGTAAGAAAAATGTAATGGTATTTTTCTCAACACTAGCTCACAGTTCCAAAGTTTGGTGGAAAAAGGTACGTGGTCAAAATGGAGGTGGGTATGGGTCCACTGAAATGGCTGTAGCGTCTATACTAACTTAATCAACACTAAACATCTTGTTCTAGGTTAAAGTAGACATGTGTACCCAAAATTGGGTGAAAGGAGAAAAAAAATTGGTTGTGACATCAAATGACCTACCGTACACAAGGTCAAAGGTCAAAAATAAGATTTTTTTTTTTTTTTTTTAATCACTGAGGTAAAATATGAATAGAAACAAAGTTGTAGATCTGCTTAAAAGCTTTAAAATAGTGTTTAAATGGTCTCTGTAAGTGCAATATGAGCCGAGATATTTCATGTTGAAATATGGTATGACCTTGGAAATTGACCTTTTTTTTTTTTACAAAATTCGAATGGCCATATCTCCGGAACCATACGACTTAGTGTTGAAACAAGTGCCATTCTGTTTTTCTCACCGAGATCTATAAGTGTACCAATTTAAAAAAAATAAAAAATCGGTGATGGTCACGTTTTTTCGACCCAAAATTCTGTTGAACTGACATGGAATGACCCTTATTGAACACTTAAATCCCAAGATCTGTTTATTTTTTCATCGTCAGTGATGATACCATTTGAGGAATACAGTATATTTTCTTTAAATTTATAGAATTACGGGAAATTTTACTCATTCTTAATTAATACACAGGAGCCCTCCTTAATGATCTTATATACCCCATTAGGCTACTATGTCTGGAGGAATGATGGTGCTGGTTGGCCTTGGCCTTGCTGAAGTGAAAGTTCCAATTGTTAATGCCTCAGTCAGAGAAGTGGATATAAGAGGAATCTTCAGATATGCTAATTGGTAAGAAGATACTATTAAAATCTTCCTTGTGTAAACAGGATGTAGAATAGATTCCCCGCTTCCTCGTGCAGCTATACAGAGACCTTGGATATCGGAGGAGATCTTTCGCTTCATTGTGTTGACAAGCTTGTGACAGAGTTGTAATCTCAAACTCCCGAAAGGTACTCTCCCACGAACGACGCGAAGGTCTTTTGGATTCCGGCAGCAGTCCTGCCGACACTGTCTCCGGAACTTTTGCGGGCAGTGTTGAACGTTAAAAGTATAAATGAGAATGCAAAGTGAATGAAAGTGATCAAAGTGTGTCGGAGAGGACATTTGGACTTGCTTGGTTTGTGCGAATAGAAGCTGAAAGGGAATGGTGGTGTGGTTTGGGAAGGAAAGAAAGATGCAGGGTTGCCACTGACCTGGAAAATACAGGGTAGTCAAAAATAGGAGAGAGGGGGGCTGCTGGGTGTCTACTGGTCTGGAAAACCTTGAAATGTCCGGTAATTTTGATGGTTAACCTGGAAAAAGACGACAAAAAAGAAAGTAATGGAGAGTGCAAAAAAGAGATTGCTGCTATGACTGAAGAAATTAATGAATCGAAAAAGACCATATAACACTTTTATTTTGATTATTGAGGGAATATATAAAGTTGGTGTAAACCAGTCTTTGTATAGAAGCCATTGTTATTTTGTGGCAAAAAAAATTTTTGGGTCAGTTATTATTATTTTTATTTGCATATTAATAACCTACCTAGTATACCAAAATATATACCAGGAATTTCAATAACATTGGCCTGGTAAACATGGAAATGTCAGGGAATTTGAATTTGCTGAACCAGTGGACACGTTGAGCTGGAAATATACAGGAAATTTCAAATATTATTTAAAAACCTAGAATATGCAGGGAATTCTAATAGTGAAATTTCCTACAACTCCCAAAGATGCCACATTCTGTATAACCATGTTGTAACTGCAACTTATTAATTTTACTTGCGTTGTACAGTACTTATGATTGAGGGGGATAATACAAGGTAACAGGGCTGAGGAAAATACGTACGTACGTATTTGGTCTATAGTGGAGTTAATTTTCTCAGAGTTCCTTGTTCCATATACATACACAAACGCACACGGACTGTGTTCATATTGAATAAATCTAGGTTTAATACAACTTGGACTGATCCAAAACTAAATCCAGAATGGGCATCATTTTTAAAGCCTGTTGATGCAAATCCATTCCAAACATATTGCAAAATTTGCGTAAAACCTCTTGAACTAAATAATTTGGGACTCCTTTCTGCAGTTAGCCACATTAAAGATGAATGTGTTATTAAAAAAGCCGAGTCAGTGAAATCTAGCAAAAAAGAAAAACTGGTAATACATATGGCGGTATGTGGGTCGGTGTTACTTTTTCTTTCCTTAATTTCATGAATTTATTAAAATTTCAATACTTGGAAAAATTGTTAATTTACATGGGAAACCTGGAAATTCATAAAAGAACAAGTGGCAACCCTGAAGGTGTGAAATCGGGTATGAAGGAAGAGGATATAAGGAAGTATAAATGTGTAAGTGATTGATGTCTGTATTATAAGTTTTAGGTTTAAGAGAAAGTAGCAGTGATTATAGCACCACATGTAGAAGAGAAGAGAGACTATATTTTGTAATTTTAATTAATATAGTTAAGTTTATTTCTGTACTCTGTAGTTTAGGAATGTAATCTTTTCAGTTGCAGTTGGAATATGTTCTTTTTAATTATTATTATTATTATTAATTAATTAATTGTATAAATGTGGCAAGCATTAACAAGAGACAAAGGAAAGGAAAAGGTTTTGAGAGAAGTAATTGGAAACTTTGGTTTGGCCCGACATACCATTAGAGTAGTGGTATTTAACCTTTTTTGTACTGTTACCCTTGAGCTAGCCAATAAAACTAATTCCCCTCCCTCCCTTTTTAAATGGCAAATATGAGAAAAGGAAAATTAGGAAAGAATAAAAAGTTTAGTGGAATTCAACTCAGGTGTTTTTTACTGCCGCCGCTCGTTACCCCCAGAAAAAGGCCGAATTTCTCCCAGGTTAAATACCACTGCATTAGAGGCATGTCCCTTACCCCGAAAGCTTTTTATATGAGAGAACCCTCGAATCCTCGAGGTTGGGATGATGCCTTAGGTCCGATGTTGAACCTGTGCGTGTATTCGTTTGTCTGTCTTCGGTCTCAGGCGCAAACGGTGTGCCCACCTCATGGAGAATAAGAAATGGGTTTTCACATGAAATGAATGAATGAATAAATGTCATTACATACTGTATACTGTAGAGGTATTTATATAAGAGTAAAGGTGACGAGAGTAAGTGTACTCGTAAGAATTACAGAGATAAAAGTTCACCGATTGTACCATATAAGGCGTATGGGAGGTATTGAGTGGGAGAGCAAGGGTGACTGAGATTATGATCGGGAATGAACAGAGGTTTTAATAAAATGACAATTTGAATGGACCTTTGGCTTGCAGTGAGACAGTTAATGGAGAAAACATGCAAGCATAATAATAAACGTTATGGATTTGGAGAAAGCGTATGATACAGTGAACAGAGAGGCATTGTGGAAGGTGTTTGTGATAGGGTGTAACTGGTAAGTGTTTGAGTAGCATGGAAAATGTTTTGTATGAAGAATCGGGCATGCGTGAGAAGGAATGATATCTTGATTAGGGATGCACCAGATACCAGATAATTAATTAAGAATTTAATCACATTTTGTTGATAAAAACTTCATATTTCAAGTTTTTGTGTGTACTTTATTATTTTATTATGGCTAATGCCAGACGAAAAATATGAAATTATTGGAAACAATGACAATAACTATATATTTTCACACATTTATCATTTTCAGTTAATAGTTATATATTAAGAAAGAAAATGTTTGTCATTATATATACAGGGTGTCCGAGAATTATCTGTACAATTTTTGGCTGTTATTAAAAGTCGACCATGAAGTGTAGAAATTCCAGTGTTGTCCCATTTTACAGAGAATCTCATTAAGTTTTTTCTGATACCACGTTTTGACAAGTTTTTTAGAAATGTACGCGGGTGACAGACATTGATGATTTAAAAGCAAGAATCACAGCTGCTATTGAGCGAATTGATGTGGATATGCTGCAGCGTACATGGCAACATTTGGAGTATCGATTGGATGTTTTGCGAATCACTAATGGTGCACATATCGAATGTTTGTAACAACGTTACTTTAATAAAAGAAACTTTTGAAAATACAGATTCTAAATAATCTTGTTTAAGAATTTTACGTGCGTTATCAAGAATTTTATTAAAAGATGAAATTGTACAGATAATGTTCGGACACACTGGAATTTCTAAAAAACTTGTCAAAACTTGGTATCAGAAAAAACTTAATGAGATTCTCTGTAAAATGGGACAACACTGGAATTTCTACACTTCATGGTTGACTTTTAATAACAGCCAAAAATTGTACAGATAATTCTCGGACACCCTGTGTGTATATATATATATATATATATATATTTTTTTTTTTTTTTTTTTTTTTTTAGTTCGGGAAGAACCGATTCGCCATATATATATATATATATATATATATATATATATATATAATGTGTGTGTAAAGAACGACGCTTGGGTAGAAGAAACGTCCGCACAAGATGGGGCGGGGGGGAAGAGAACGACAAATGAAAAATGAGGCACCTCCCAGGAATTGAATCATTCTCTCTCTCCCCCCATCTTGTGCGGACGTTTCTTCTCCACAAGCGTCGTTCTTTACATTAATTATAATGTGTGTTCTTTGCAGTTAAAAAAAATAATATATATATATATATATATATATATATATATATAATATATATATATATATATCGTAAAGAACGACGCTTGTATAGGAGATATTCCGCGCAAGATGAGAGAGAGAGAACGATGTTGCGAAGGAGGTTAAACAACCCCAATTAAAAAAAAATATATATATATATAAATAAATAGTGTGTGTGTGTGTGTGTGTTAATTGCAAGTTTTACAATTTTATGCCCTTCAATTATCCAGTATCCGGCAAAAATAAAAAGCCAGATATCCGGTTATCCGGCTATATTGTGATCCGGTACATCCCTAATCTTGATTGATTGATTGATTGGTTTGGTTTGAAATAAGTGTACGAGTTCGGTAAAAATGTGTGATGTCTCCGTCGAAGTTTAGTATTTAGATGGGTGGAGTGACGCGTAAGGTAAAGATGAAGATGCTTCAAAGAGGCGTTCTGCTGAGAGGAAGTGGTAATGAATAGGCATTCTCATTTGCTATCTGGGAATAATTTAATGCTGATTAACAGTAGTGAGAGTTGCAGCGATTGACTGAATCATATATGAATGTTTGTGAAAGAAGACTTAGTTTGAATACCAATAAGAGTAAAGTGCGAAATAATTGTACCATAGATGGAATAATGTTGGAGATGGTAGATGATTTTAAGTAATTAGGATGTCCTGATAAACAAGAATGGTACATATGAAAATGAAGTGAATGAAAGAATTCAAGTAGGGATAAGAGCATATGTGGCTGCGAGAGCGTTGGTAAGGAAGAAATGGTTGTCTGAATGGTGCTTGCAAGAGGAATACGCGAAGGGATGATTGTTGTGCTGCTGGATATAAGAGGTGGTACCACGGTTGCAGCCTGGTTCTTGCGGCGATCCAAATTAGGAGACTGTGATGGATTCCATCCCGGAAATAAGGACACGGGTAATGTGATGTAAGCAACATAGATGGTGATTTGTTTTCGCTTTATCACTTTCCATTTGGTAATTTAAAACCTTTTTTACTCAGTTACCCTCTTGCCTTGGAGTTGGTTGCTTCTGGGAAGGTAAACGTTAAACCGATGATCACTCATAGATACAAACTGGAAGAGACTCTCCAAGCCTTTGAGACTGCCCGCAAAGGATCTGGAGGAGCCATAAAAGTTATGATATCTTGCTAAGAGCACTGGTTATTCTTCAGTTAAAGGGATGGTAACGAGATCGGTAATATCATGGAAAGAATATAGGGAGACTCACAAAGCCCTTTCCCGATTATGAACTTTAATTAATTACATGAAATCCAAAGAAGATGGTAATTGCTTTGTTTTGCATGTTTCATAACAAGTTTATTATGTTTCTCATTAAATCTCAACATTCGTTACACGTAGCTCATCCAAGCAAAATTCGAGTTCACGCCATAAGTTCGTAAGTCCTTGCACGAAGAGTGTCAGTGTCAGCAACAGGAGTATGGTACACACAATCCTTTACATATCCCCACAGGAAGAAGTCCAGGGGTGCGATATCGAGGAATTGTGGAGACCATGGCACCGGCTCGTCGCGCCCAATCCATCTTCCGGGAAAAGTGGTGTTCAAGAATTCGGACACTAACAAACCCCAGTGTGGAGGCGCACCGTCCTGCTGTAAACTGATTGATGGTTGAAGGTTTTCCAACTGGGTCTACAAAGAACTCTAGAATGTCCAATGTAGGTCGGGTCGAAAAGGGGTCAAGGTCAAGATTTTGCTTAGGTACATATTGTGAGGTTGATCATTTTGTAATAGTAGTATCTACACCAGAAATGAAGGCTGTGGGACCTTCGCTCCCCCACCTCCCATACCGATACTCACTTTTTTTCCATATGAATTTGTATGGGAAATAGGCCAAAAATCGAAAATCGTAAAAATCGACTAAATATTATTTTTTTTGCTTTCGGATGGCCAAAATCGGGTTCCCCGACACGGATTATATCAGAATAGACCATTCACCAACTTTTTTTGAGATCGGGGGGTAGGGGGTAGGGTCTTAAATCCGGTGCTGACTCATAGCACCGGATGTAAGACAATATTACATTATTTATTTTTTTTTTTTCCAGATTCCTATTTAGGTACCTAGAATGTTAAAAGTTTGTATTAAAATACGTTATTTAATTTTAAAATATCAGTAATAAATGAAATATAGTTAAATCTTATTAAATTATGGCTACTAGAAAGAAGCCACAATGCAGCCTTTTGCAGCAGAAATTTTGAGCTATCAAGATCTATAAATTTTCTTGCAAATGATTATATTGATTTGATTAATTGGAATGAGCAGATAATCACTCCTCCACCTTTAAGTAATTTTACCAATGAGCAATTGCTTCAGATTAGAACTAAACCTCTAGAAATACTAGATTTTCCATGTCAGCCAAAGCGTTGAATGGGGTGTGAACTTAGTAACTAAATCTATCCAGGAAAGAATTGGTTATATTAATCGGCATAAATTTATTTTAAATACCGTACTTAATACTTTAGAGTCTAGAAAAGAACTGCCTACTTTTGAGTGGAAAGGTCAATGGAAGGAATAAAAAGAAACATTAGTTTTAGGTCAAAAATTTTATTGAATTTCTGTCTCTTAATTTCTAAATTTCTACCAATAATAGCTAAAAATTTATGTATTAAATTTTTTTCCATGCATTTTTTGTATTTTTAAAATTTTTTTTCATTAAAAAATAAATATAACTGTTTTATAAGCGAACTTTTGTAATAATAAAAAAATTTCGAAGTAAATCGCAAATTTATCTCGAATTTTACGAATTTTCTGAAAAAACTGAAACCGGTAGGGCGGGTAGGGGTCCTCGGAATTCAAAAATATTTTACCAGGGTGTTACTATGATAGTGTGAAGTGGTTCAGTCAGTGTACGTAAGAAATCAAAAATTTCGACCCGGCCTAAATTGTCCAGATATACTTGTGCCGTAATATTCTTTTCAGCAAATAAGAATGGGCCTATCACCCTATCATGCATTAATCCACACCAAACATTGACAAGAAAAAAAATTTGGTGTTATGCAACAACATGCAAAACAGCATTTACTGTCTCTTGTATTTCATGTATTTAATTATTAAAGTTTATAATCGGGAAAGGACTTTTTTGTAAAGCATACACCCTATGTATCACATTTGTTTATTTGTTCAATACTCGCTTATGTTTTTTAGTGATAAGTTTCTTTGAAAAGTTATGAATAATTATAGCTTTGTTTGGTAGCTTATTTACAGTACATTCCTGTTTACATTTCATAGTTTTGTAAGTTTTTAACAATAATACCATATTGTATTCCATATAATTCGTTTCCTGAGAGGAAAACGTTGAATTTTGTGTAATGTTAGAGAATTTTTTTTATTTATTACTGAAAAGGTGTTATTAAAATGTTAGTAACAATAGTGTTTGACGAGGTTTTATATTTTATTATTTGAAGTAATTACAGGCATTGTACGAGCAGAAGACACTCATCAGGTATAGCATATTTTTTAAAAATTTATGTACTCTGTGTATTTTACAAGGAATTTTAATAAATTTATATTGGAAAAAATTTACTCTCATTTGAAATGATCATAACTGTCTGACGTTAAGTAGGTGATTTTTAATTAATTCAGTAAATTTTGTAGTTCAGTTATTCATCTTAAATGGTACAATAAGTGAAGTTTGCTCGGCTATACGAGGGTGGTTAGAAAATAAGTTTACACGGCGTATAATTTCATAACTAAAGGATCTACATTGATTGTTTGTATCAGGTGAATTCGTTAATCATTGTTGGCAACCCTGCACGTCGATTCGGCTGCCATCTACCGTACATTGGTTATATGAGTCAGTTGAAAAAGGACATTTTGGAAAACATGTACTTACTTCGACCGGATAGAGCCGGTAAAACTGAGAGGTCAAAGGAAGTTGCAGCCGGAATTCTTGCGGACGTCTTTCAAGAACACTGGATTTTTTATAATATATATACAGTGACCACTAAACGCATCAAACTGAAAATTTTGGAACGGTATGAAAGATTCATAAAATTAGTTCAGACCAGGAAAAACCGCCGAAACAACAACTATTATAAAAAAGTCTATTTCAACGAAAAAGCGAAAACTTTTTGATATCTTCTGCGCGGACGATGAAGTAAGGAAACGCTTAGAAAATTTTTATGGTGTGAAAATGACTCGAGAAGAATGGGACTTTCTGGAAGACCAAAGACATGATAGAAAAAATGTTTTGCGAGAGTTTTTCGACAGAAAATGGAATAAGACCATGGAACGCAGGAAGAGAGATCTGCAGAGTTTGGAGCGAATGAGAGAGGAAGCAGAGATGGAAAGAGTGAAGAATAAAGATATGGCTTCAGCTGAAGGCTTCAGTGAACTATCTGAGGATGATCCGAATCATAGTGACTTCCAAATTAGCACATCAGAATCAGATGAGCCTTCCACGTCTATGGGTCGGAAGCTTCGTAAACTGTCCCCTAGACAAAAAAAAAATTGAAAAGGATGAGTTGCCTCCAAAGTACCAGCACATAAGAGAAAGTGTCAGAAAAGTAAGGCCCGAAGTTTACGAAGCAATGGACCAGCTCAAAAGTTCTCATCACATGTCAGATAGTCAAGCTGCGGGAGCCGTAGTGATTGTTGGCAATAAACTATTTTGTCGGAAATGGAAATTTCATGACGAATCGCCAGACTTAGTAGACCTAGACACACTACCGCAGTCTAGCAATATTCGACAAGCCAGAAAGAGCATTGAAGCACTAGCATTGCATGAAATTGCGAGAGATCATGCAAACAGATCAAAAGTCGGTAGTTACCTATTCTGTTGATGGTTCGAAAAAACAGGGAGCTGGTTCTTTCTCGGTGCAGGGAATGACGGTAAATGGAAAATACAGACCTCTCCCGACATTTCCGATTGCTACGGAAAGTAGAGAGAACTTGGCGGATTTGAAAGTTGCCATGTTGAACATACTGGAAGCAGCGAGCGGAGTTAGTTCGAAGGAACTGTTTGAAAAGATAGACTTTGTGATCACTGATCAGACATCCCATAATCTCTGTCGAACAAATGGTGGCCGAGAAGCTAGAATCAGAACATGCCCCGGATCATTTGTTTTGTAATGTCCACCCAACTCTCCTGTTCAATCGAGTGATCACTAAACAATGGACCGAAATAGAAAATGCCATTGGGCGAGATAAAATATATTCCAGCTTTCTCGTCAATTCCACAACTTCATCCTCGAGTGTGACTGAACAAGCGCTGGACTATAGCCAGATTGATAAATCATGATTTTGACCACAAATCGTGGAACAAAGCCAACGATTTCGACGCTCATATCGCGCCGAAGCGAAGCAAATCTGTCAGTCTAAAAGATGAACGTTTCAACAGATTGACGTTGACATGTGCCACAACCTTGTATCATATTGACGATGTGGGAACATTTCTCGGAAAATTTGAGCATGTGACGAACCAATGGCCTGCATCGTACGATGCTTCCTGGATCTGGACTTCTTGAGAGTTGTGTACACGGCTGGAGCTCTCATTGGACTTCATTCAGTGAAGCTGTTCCTTTCACTGACGATATCGACCAGTACAAATTATTCAAAGCTAATTCCATCATTCCACTAGTTATACCAAGACACCGTTTCTACTGATCCGGCTAAACTGTTGGAAGTGGATACGCCGGCATTTGAGTTTCTCGAAAGATTCCAACAAACACGATATGACGATGATATTTGCAATGCTATCAAAGCTACAGCTCTCCAAATGAGTATTGAAGTCACAATGGTTTGGGTATGATATTGCCATAGCTTGCTGAAGGATTTCAAAAACAAAAGGGAGATATCTTTGGATTCGGAGAATTTGACGAATCAGCGGAACATACTCTCTCAAAAATGGACTAACTGGACAAGGCGCCAATTCACAACTTGGACTGAGCGCAGTGTAGGGTTCATCAACTATGAACTCGGCAGAAGAGGCGCCAAGCAACTCGCGTGCACGTCGGCAGCGCAGGTCAAAGCTAAATCTCTCGTTGATTCAAAAACAACCAACAGGGTCTTTCAAATACTATAGGAAAATTGGAACTGCAAAAATTTTGGAAATAACGAGAGTGGAGCGTACACAAGAACAATTACAGAAGCAAGGATTATAGACTAAAGATAGGCTGACCATACGTACCGTTTGTTTTATATTTCCTGGCCATCCCGTCGTTTTAATAAATATGTCAATTTTGTCCCGTTTATGTACTTACTTTTTCATGAATACAGAATATTACATAACCCCCGTCCCTTTTTTGCCATCCCAATGTCCCGTTTTTGTCTCAAGGAAATATGGTCAGCCTAACTAAAGATATTGCGAATGTCGCTGTAGACCGCAGGAGAAATAGAGACCTGGAAGAATTAATAAGACGGAGGGCCATTCACGGCTAGTGAGCAAGTGAATAATTATCTCGAAGAATCAAATGTGGACGATTCGCAGAAGCTGAACCGTCTTTATCTCGAAGTCAGATATGCACGAGGTACCGCTCTTTCTGTGCCAAAGACTAGTGATATATTTCGTCTAATGAAGGACTACAGAAAATTGCCCCTCTCAACGTATGCCACTAATTTGAAGCTTTATCTCAGCAATGTCAGCTGTAAAGCTCAGGTCACAGTCAGAGAGTTTAACCATGCAGTAGACACATTACTGAAATGAACAATATGCGTGTATGGTAATATACTATGATCTTTATACAAATATAGAATGTGTGAAAATCATCTTGGAAATCGGTCTTTGTGCACTTAGCACTCTCCTTGGTGGTCTCAGATGGGTTGAAAGTTCATGATTTAACTGTATTAGTTCTCACATATACCTTGTCAACTGCATATTTCTGTTCAGTGTTGTCGCAAACCCCGAATTAAATATAGTATAATGGATGTTTGCAGTATTTCCATCCACATTTCACTTTCAAATGCCCAAGACCACCAAGATCATTAAGAATTCGAAGGCTACTGGACCAGACAACATATCTAACATACACCTTAAACACTTGGGCCCACAAGGAATACTAGCTCTCACAAATATCAGCACACATTCGTACCAACACTGTATTATACCTGACATATGGAAACAAGGTAAAATTATTACACTACTCAAACCAAACAAAAATCCAACAGAACCAGCTTCCTATAGCCCCATTACTTTACTATGCACACCTTCCAAAGTAACAAAGACTAATCTTACAAATCACGAACCCACACATTCCACTATCGCCTACTCAACATGGATTCAGACCTCACCACTCAACCACGACATTACTCACTAACCTCACGCAGCACATCACGGATGGCATCAACTCCAGACGACCAGCTCAACGTACACTATTAGCAACAATAGACATTAGTAAAGCATTTGATGCTATCCCACGCTTCCCTCATAAACAAAATACTCAACACAAACATGCACAATAACACCAAAAGGTGGCTGAGCAACTATTTTCAGGAAGATACATGTCACATTTAGTGGCAAGTCAGCCAAAAACAAGCTTTTTCCGAACGGGTCCCTCAAGGCTCTGTTGTCTCACCAACACTTCAACTTATAAATGTATGACATTCCAACACCCATAGATAACAAGCTTACCTAATCATCATATGCAGATGACATCACTCTAACATCCACCCACAACAACATCGACACCGCTACAAATAACCTACAAACATACATAAACAGTATACAAGACTGGCTCACACACAATAGACTCAAAGTAGCGCCCACAAAATCAACCATCACCTTGCTTACAAGCAACACAAAAGAACACCAGGTAATTCATAGCTTATACTAAACATCATCAACATTCCACACACTCACAGGACGAAAATACTTGGGGTCACATACAACATATCATCATTTGCAAACCACATTCAGGACATTAAAAACAAATGTACGTCAAGACTTAACACGCTTAGGGTACTAACAGGCACAAACTTTGGACACCAGCAGGAAACAACATCACACATATACAAACAATATATTCGCTCAGTTATGGACTATACTAGCCCATGCTGGGCACCCATTATCTCAAACACACACACACACAAACACCTTACAGACAATACAAAACAACGCACTTCGTATCATTACAGGATGCACTCAAACAACACCAATAGAACACCTGCACACACAAACAAAAATACTGAAAGTTAGGGAACATTTAGACATGAGGGGAACACAATTCATGGCAGCAGCGACAACTAACCCACAACACCCTTGTCACTACATGTACAATCATACACCAACACCTCGCACCATTAAGGTAACACCAGAGAGACATTATAACCAAATTCTCCATTCCATACCACGCCCCACAGACATCACACACTACAGAAAACACATACACACACACCTAACCCACAAAGCACTGACACGACTCGGTCCGAATGCGGTCCTAGGTGCGAAGCCGCCACCCATTAACAGGTCAGAGATCAGCCTGAGCAGATCGGATCGAGTTAACTTAGCATGATCCCGATGTGGACATCACCCGAACTTAACAGATATATAAACACAGACTAGACAACTCCATAGACGACACCTGCCACCTGTGCCAGGACACACCACAAACAATTGAACACATTATGACACTGTACCGCTCTAGCAGAACAACGAACACAACAGAACAGAACACAACATTACTAGTGCGCTGAACCTCTGGTCCACTCCGGAGAGGGCGATCGGTTACCTGCGTGCCGCCGGCTTGTTCGATCAGGGTGGGCTGATCGGCTAAACAACAACAACGACGTCCTCCCAACGCAAAAGGGGGACACAAACTACACTAGGTCAAAGTTGGGGAACGTAAACTACAGTAGGATCTTTAGGAGACATTTTTTTAAATGAATCCATCAAATAAAACGTTAAAACTAACGAAAATATTACGACTTAACCTAATCAATCGTTAGTGTGTGTGTGTGTGTGTTACACACACACACACACTAACGATTGATTAGGTTAAGTCGTAATATTTTCGTTAGTTTTAACGTTTTATTTGATTAGGTATACGCGGACAAAATTGGGGAACGCAAACTACACTTGCTCTCGAAGTAGTTTTATGATTGTTAGCAACAGTCTAATATAAATTAAATAAGTTGAAGTTGAACAGAAATCCTATGAGAGATAATACTGGGCCATTGGTAGTCTCAGCCTTTCAGGTGGTAACTTAGCTTAATATGTAACTGTGGGAAGATAGCAATAATTTTAAATAACTCTTTTAACATCAGTATTTACAGTTGAGGATACATCTTTTATTTCGAAGACTTGTAATGCGTTCAGTGATGCAAATGGGGTTCCACTGCTTACTGACATAGCTGTTTACACTGAAGAGATTGCTCAATATATAGTTCTAATTAATAAATCGCTTGGTCCTGACCTTTTTTACCCAAAGCATCTAAAAGAGGTAAAGAATGCAATAATAAATCCTTTAGTTCAAATTTTTAATTAATCTTTATTGCAAGGGGTTGTTCTTTTGAATTTTAAATTAACCAAAGTAACTTAAATTTTTAACAAAGGAGATGAGCAAGAAGTGGAAAATTATAGGCCCATTAGCCTACTTCTATTATAAAAAAGTATGGGAATCAGTTATTCGAGGTCGTTTAGTCGAACATCTTGAAAACAATAATCTTATTAAACAAAATCAGCATGAGTTTCGTAGAAATCGTCCACGCACTACCATGCATGGACAAATCTTTTTTGACCTCGACTAGTACTTCGTGAACGGCTCTTCTGAAGGCTATAATTTTTTCCAGAAGAAATTATACCATACTCACTTTACATCAAATATAGAGGACGTCGTTGGGAATAACTTGATGCAAATATCGAGCAAATTCGTTCACTACAAAATAAGCTAATCTTAAACTTAACTTGCCGTTAGTATATTGGTCCATTAGCCTACTTCTATTATAAAAAAGTATGAGAATCAGTTATTCGAGATCGTATAGTCGAACATCTTGAAAACAATAATCTTATTAAACAAAGTCAGCATGGGTTTCGTAGAAATCATCCACGCACTACCATGCATGAACAAATCTTTTTTGACCCCGACTAGTACTTCGTGAACGGCTCTTCTGAAGGCTATCATTTTTTCCAGAAGAAATTATACCATACTCACTTTACACCTAATATAGAGGACGTCGTTGGGAATAATTTGATGCAAATATCGAACAAATTCGTTCACTGCAAAATAAGCTAATCTTAAACTTAACTTGCCGTTAGTATATTGGTCCTGATTAAAATAAAATTGATATGCATGTAATTGCACTAGGTTAATGAAAATAAACTGAAAGTATTTAATTGACAATTTTTCGGGTAGGTGGCGCCACTCACTTCGATTAAATTATTTTCAAGGAATTAGTCACCCAAAAAGTATTTCATCAAGCATCGAAGTTCGATAAAAATACTGTCATTATCTGAGGGCACTTGTTCGATGAAAGAATTTCCCACATCTTGATGAAAGTTCTAGTTTCAGTGTACACGTTAAAAGCTGCTACTAAATATTTTTAGTTTTTTCTAACTGAATGTTTTTTTGTTATTCTTGTCATGTTCTTTTTAAAGTTTATTGTTATGCACACACAAAAATAAGACCTCCCCCCAAACAGAGCTGGGCAATAAATACATTGAATATATTTAAATACTAAATACTAAATACATGGGAGAAATGTATTTAAATACTAAATACTAAATACATTTTACGAATGTATTTAGATACTAAATACAAAATACATCAATTGTATTTAAATACATTTGTAAATACATTTTAAATACATACAAATTTTAACATATGCATTCACTAATTCATGTTTTGATAAATTTCTACTTTAGGGGACACGGTGAATTTCGAAATAAATACACCACTCGATAGATCAGACGATTTTAAAAGCTTTTTCATCAATGAATTTTCCATCGCAAATTGGATTGATTGCAACGAGTTAGTTACACAGGCCCACTTAAGGCAGAGCCGTTTTGTACGATTATTCGGTCAATTTCAAGATATTTTTTGATGTCTAAAAAAACACTTACCTTCAGATGAGTGTACAGATTCGTTGTAGCATTGCTTGCAGCAGAGACTTCGTGTTTATACAGCAAGCAGGTGCACTTTACCTTATTACCGTCTTTAGATTTAATTTTAAAGTATTTTCCATCAAACAGAGGGTGCACTAAATTGTTATCTGCAGATATATCACTGTTTGATTCACCGGATTTGCTTGTTGAAGCCATGACACGCACACGATAAAGAAATCAACCGCTTTCGACTAAGAGTGGCACACAACTGATTGAACTGACACGTTGAAACATGAACCATGCTGTACTACACTGTCGACGCGTCGTACTGTGCTAGTACAGAACGTGTATTAAACCAGTAAAAGTATTTACATTTTTATATTTTGAGTATTTAAATACATTGTATTTAAATACTCATTAAAGTATTTAAATACTATATTTAAATACATGAAAAACAATGTATTTATAAATACAGTTCTAAATACACAAATGTATTTAAATACGTATTTAAATACAAATGTATTTAAATACTGCCCAGCTCTGCCCCCAAAAGGGGTAACCTAACCTGTCCTGACCTAGGAAGGTAACCTAAGAGAGAGGAGAGAGATCTTTTCACTGGCATGTCTCGTCACATACTGACGTTCTTGATTTCCTCAGCTGGCTTAGAAGGTGTAATCTGGCTTAGAAGGTGTAAATGACGAAGAAAGCGTTTAGAGTATCGCACAACGATGCCTTCAGCTTCGCAGCCAACAGGCTTAGAAGGCAGCTATACCATCTATCAGCCAGTTGGCTTGTTTAGAACACACACACACACTCACACTCTCTCTCTATAATTATATATATATATATATATATATATATATATATATATATATATATATATATAAACTGTTAACCTCTCCGTCTATGGCCTTGGTCGGTTCGGAGTTGGCGGGGGTTCTGGTTAGGTGGCAGCAACGGATTTGTTACTCTGGAGTAGCTGCTACCGTATAGGGAATCGCAGTAGTTTCTTCTATACTACTCTCCGATTTCTTCTTGTAGTGGATCGGAGGATTCTGTGAAGCTTACTAAATTCTCTGAAGGTTCCCCGATTCTTCTTGTAACGTATCGGGAAATTATTTTTCTCTATTTGAGAGTAAGTTCTCTGAAAAGAGCAAGGTTGGAAGGAGAAGATAAAGATTTTTTCTTACTGTAGTTTTACTGCTAAAATGTTACAAGTAATGCTCAGCCTCTAAGTTAGATCAGTCAAATCAGAATAATAATTTAAAAAATTACATGAGTTTATATACCTAAGTTTTGTGGGCATCATTATTATTTAATGTTGACTTGTTTTGTTTTTATTCTCAATAGGCTGCATTATTTTGCAAAATATTTGAAGATAAGATAAATATTTTAGCTGTGGCAACATCTAAACAGATAAGCAAGAGATTTGAAGATGAAGCCATATTTTTATTTTAAGCCGCATATTGACAGATCTGATGGTATCATGATCTGCCAAGTTAACTAAAAATGGAAATTGAAATATGCATTTTATTATAAATTACACTTAAACATGCATATGAGCAAAATTTAAAGGCTTAAGATTTAAAATTAAACGCTAAGCAAGACATGACTTCATCTTTTATAACGAAAAGAGAATGTATACAGAAAATGAACATTGCTGAATTTAATCAGGTTTCATTATTAAGGTAAATCTAAAAAAAAAATGATTAAACAATTTAAAAAGAAACAATTCACCAATTATTTGGCAGAAATAAAATAGAAAGCAAATAAAAAATTTATCCAAACTCGCGTCAGCGTTTATGCGATTTTGGTCTCTATGTCAAAATGAATATATGAATATAAATGTATACAAATATAAGTATTATATGAGTATAATGAATATAAGGATTATATAAATATAAGGATTATATAAAGATAAGGATTATATAAATACAAGGATTATATAAGGATTATATAAATATAAGGATTTATATAAATATACGAATTATATAAGAATTATGCGAATGAATATAAGAATATAGGAATTATTCATTGTTCATTTTTACACACACACACACACACACACACACATATATATATATATATATATATATATACACATATAATATATATATATATATATAGTGGAGCTAGTTTTAGCCGTTTAAGGTGATAATGATTTAATTGTATGCAACGATTGATTTAGGCAATGACTGATTGCTTTATAATGATAGGCTGGGTTAATTATATATATTGTAATACAATATCACCGATTGGAATGAATGGTTATTTGATTAGGTCCACCATACTATTGGAAGTGACCGAAATGGCAGCTAGGTCACCAGCTTTGGTTTACGCCCAAAGCAAATTAAGTTAAGGTTATAAAAGACACCTTATGGGTTTTGTAGTTTATTTAAGAAAATATTTATATTAATTTTCACAGTGAAAATACAATGGTAAGACTTGACTAGAAAGCTTAACAATTCGATAATGACCTTTGAAATGCTCTCGTTTATGTGAGGCTTAATGGTATACAAAATGGGACACAACCTGAAATATGAGATGGTGAATGCAAAAATAATGCATGCACGTAATAATATAACAAATAGGTTATGTAATACACCGGTTAGGGAAACTACCGATTATGCATAAATGATCTGTGAAAGAGGCCTATTAATGACAACGTGAACGCGTACGTTTCGGTACTCAAAATAGAATAAGCCTCGGTACTTTATTTTGTACAATGAAACCGTTACTTACTCACGGTGGTATAACAAAGAATTGACAGTAATTAATTGGTAGTTTATGTTATGCTTATGGCATAGACTTAGCTAATAAGATGAAATGTTAATAGCTTAATTGACACGTAATACGTAATGTACAGTACCCATCGATGGTATGTAATGGCATGCAACATAGAACATTGAATGGGCCTAATAATTGCTATAAAGAATGCACGTGCGTTCGGTACATTGAATGGAAAACACGACACTGATTAAGTAGGCTAAATGATTGTATGGATGCACATAGAATAATTGATGCGGCCTAATTATAATGGATTGTAATGCTTGCACAAATATCATTTATATACAAGAACATTATGTGATGTCAAGTGATTACGTCAAGAGAATGTTTAGTTAACACGTAAATGTGAATTGAACAGAATAACGGATGATACGCGGAATAAGGTATTGAAATGACACTTGAATAGGATGACAGGCCTACCGTTCGGCCTAATGATAATTGAGGGAATATACACGGTATATGAATTAGGCCTGCAGTAGAGAAAAGTGGTCTACTGCGTTATTAACGGGAGTCAATGGGAATGTTTAATTACTCACTTTGGGAGAGTAGCCTGCTGTTCGGCGGTAGGCTAATGTAGGCTTCAAGAGCACCAGAATATGAAGTAGTTAGCTTACCCGGACGTTTTGACTTGTGGAAGGATTGTTGAAAAGGAAATACCGTGAGGGTCGTCGTGGTGTAGTCGGTCGTCCTCTGGAAACTGGTCGCGCGCACGTTGGTCGGGTCGTGAATTAGGCCTTTTGCGAAGGAGAAGGTAGGCCCGGTTGTGGTTGACTCTTGGAAGTTCGTTCCGTAGGTCGAGGTATGATGGGCCTAATGGAGTCTCGTAGACGAATTAGGCCTTTTGCGAAGGAGAATGTAGGCCCGGTTGTGGTTGACTCTTGGAAGTTTGTTCCGTAGGTCACGGTATGATGGGCCTAATGGAGTCTCGTAGACGATCGTTCTTCGTAAAGCGGTAAAAGCTGACCAGATGTGGAATGATTTGGGCTTGTAGCTTTCGCCGTCGAGTCACGCAATGTGTCCCTTGCGGATGCTTCTCGTAGTGTTGCAAACTTTGCCGGTGCTCTCGAAGATGCTTGATAACCGGTTTATGCGGTAATGAAGAGACCAAGGGGAATTCCTTATGCCGTTGGGGCTTCCTGCGGCAGTATTGGTGGGTCACTTCCAATGATGCTTCGTTTCTTGAATGTGGTGTTGAAGTGAGCCTTGGTCTTGAGCCGGTTACTACTGATGAGGGATGACAACATACAGAGTAGTCGAACGGAATGGAAGCGTCGGAGTGAGAGTGAGTGGGCGTGGATGCTTTCTTTTATACCCCAATTATAAAGACGCCTTGGTGAACGCGTCCTTGGGTTGATAAAGACTTACTTTCGCGCCTTGAGAAGGAACAGACTTTCCATTGTTTGTTAGCCCACGTGTGTACCAACTGTTTTATGGTAGCGTGGAAAGAAAGTATGTCTGTCGATTTGTTGGTCTATTTCTTGTCGTATCCGCTACATACATATATATATATATATATATATATATATATATATATACAGGGTGTCTCAAAAGTCACTATCTATTTCGGTGACATTAGATGTTTTTTTTAAAAATGCTATGCTGGCATAAAGATATGTACTTCTGGTGCAAATTTGTGTATTTAAAAAAAGTTAATTGGTTTATTTCGAATTTTGTGTAATTTATAAATTTATCTTGACATGCTTGAACAATTCCTCAAACCTCAACTTCTTACAGATGGCATTCTTGACACAGTAGTTTTTCAGCAGGATGGAGCCCCGTGCCATTATGCAATAATTGTACGTGATTATCTTGACAGACGCTTCCCCGGTCGCTGGATTGGTCGTGAGGAACACAACCATGGGCAGCACGTTCACCCGATTTAACACCATTAGATTTTTTCGCCTGGGGTTTCATTAAGTCTAAGGTGTACACTGGTAGAAGAATTAGTGATGTAGCCGAACTTCGAAATCGTATTACCGATGCAGTTCAGAAAATAACACCTCAAATGCTGGAAAGTGTGTTCCGGGAAACAACTTATCGCTTTGAGCTCTGTAGAGACACTGATGGTCGCCATGTGGAGACAGATAAATAAATAGCACTAATTCTTTGTGGCACTTACTTTGAAATAAATATATTTTTCATGTCTTAAACCAGTTTTTCGTAATTCCCATTATTTTTCAAAACAGATAGTGACTTTTGAGACACCCTATATATATATATATATATATATATATATTAATGGAGAGATGTTCTCGGCTTAACGTATATTGAAGTTCTTGACAGTCCCAATCTGGCTTAGAAGGCAATATATATATATATATATATATATATATATATATATATATATTAGTGATGTAGCGGATGTCATTTTTGTCACATCCGCGGATGCGGATGAGGATGTTTGATTTCAACATCCGCGGATGCGGATGCGGATTTCTACATTTTCGTTATTTTTTAGGATATATTCGAGATTTGTTGTGTTTAACGTATATAATAAGTTATTATATAGAGAGAGCTGTAGCTATAATGTAGTATAATTGATTAATTGTACAATAATTGCTGTACTTTTCCCTGAACATATAAAATAATAGCAAGCATCTAACTAATATAGAAATCAATTAGTGAATTCGTCTGCAAATAAATTCGTTATATTTTGTTGAGTTTCAGCCACAATTAGAAACCATAATTGTGTTACCCGACCTCTTTCCCCAACCTCCACCCTTATAGAAAGAGATCTTTAATTAGCTTGATAACTATTTATATTAAGTTCAGTTTTATTAGGCATATTTATAAATGAGTAATTAAAATAAAGTAAACTAAGATGTTCATCGTTTAATATTCAAACTTAATTATAGGAAGGTTATGCTTAAGGAACATTAATTTTTCTGCCTTTTCTGCTGCCAGTCTGTTTCTCTTTTCATCATATATTAATCCAGCACTGCTAAATAATCTCTCGCTTGGTACGCTTGTTGGAGGACGTGCTAAATGTTTCCTTGCAAGTTTACTCAAGTATGGATAGATATTCTGCGTATTTTTCCACCAACTAATAGGATTGTCACATGCAGCCAGGCGTTTTTCTTGGTGATAGCTCTCGATCATTTTTACTACATCTTTTGACATCGCGTAGGTCTCGTCATCGCTGCTTGACTCAAGAAACTGAGAGAGAGATTCTGTGATAGATTTGCTCGTTGAAGGTGTTGGTTCTGTCACTGAAACTTTTATTCTTTTGGTGGGTGGCGAAGCGACAGATTCAAGAGATTGAAGCTCTTCAACTGCTTTGCCAAGTGATGATTTAACTCGTTCTAATGTACTAGGTGAAAATAACTTAGCTTTGTAACGTGGATCTAAGTAGGTTGCAAGAGAGTAACTTCATACAAGAACAGCCTCTCGTCTTGTCGCTTGCATCACTTTTGCGCACGATGAACTAGTTCTATTATTATAGTAGAATTTGATAATTTCCGCTTATTAATGACGTTTTATCTCAACGGTCCACATCCGCACGACATCCGCAGTCCAAAGTGCGGATGCGGATGCGAGAAAATGTGCGGATGTTCCGAGGATGCGGATGCGGATGCGGATGTGACCTACATCACTAATATATATATATATATATATATAATAATGTTATAATGTTTCAGGCCAACAAAGACCCTAGGATCCACTCATGGCTGGTCTACCTAACTGTGTTCGTAATCAGGTCCGGCGCCAGCCTATTTGGCGCCCTTAGCAGGACTGCAGCTGGCGCCCCCACCCGCCTCCCACTTCACGATTGGGTTTGCCCACAAAGTAATCAAGGTACCATATTGAAGAAACTATTTGCCTTACACTGATCTATTTTAATTTGCTAATACATACATTTATTATAAAATTATAAAATCATTTCACAGTTCAAGAAAGTGTCATGACCAATGTTCCCTCTAAGGTGTGCGCGTGTGCGCGCGCACACGCGTTATGAAACCCGCGCACACAGCAAAATAAAATGCTCACAGGCTCAGGCGTATCGTGAGTCACGACAGTAAATGAAGTAATTTCAAAAATTTCAGTTTAATGAATTCTATAAAGAACAAATTAAGAAACCGCTTGAAAGAAAATCATTTGGACATGCTCACGCGAATTAAAAGTTACCTGAATGATGACGGATGTATTAATCTTCATAGTTTATTTGGAATGGGCAAATGCTAAAGATCGTAGGGAGAAATCACAATCATACTTAAATGAAAGGCACTTTCACTTAATGTTATTTTGATTATATTTTATTTTATGGAATTTTATTATTTTTTATTTTATTCCTATTTTGTGAATGGATAAAATCATGTATTAACCTTGATAGTCTATTTTAAATTGCTAAATGCTAAAATTTTTTTTGAGAAATGATAACTAAAATAGTCATTTTCAATTAATGTTATTTTTATTTTATTTCTTTATTTTGTTGAATTTTATTTTACTATTTTTTATTTTATTCATATTTTTAGAATGGATGAAATGTTTTCTTTTTTAAGAATATATAATATCGTAAAGAGTTTTTTAATATCCATTTAATAGTACCGTAATGATCAAGCTATCACCTTATGGAAATAATATTTATTAAGTATTTAATATTTATATATATTTAATTTTGAAGATAATAGCGCTCAGAAAAGTTTGCACAATTTTTCACCATGAATCTAAATGTACGCACAACGAAAATTTCTCGCGCACACGGACTAAAAAAAATTAGAGGGAACATTGGTCATGACCAATCAAAACAGCGAGTAAAGCGAGGCATATGTAGTAACAAATCAGAACGCTCAAAAGTGCTAAAATATGCGTGCAAAAAGGACATATCTACTGTTTTTTCCAAGCAAGAAGGGCATATGTCACATAAAAACAGTTATTCGCTTATTGACGACTCCCGGAACTCATATTAAGCCGTAAATAAGCCGAGTCGCTTATTGACGACTCCCGTCTGTGCGCGCAACATTTTTAAATCGCTTATTTACGACTCCCGTCCCTAAAGGGTTAAAGGTCGTGATAGTGAAAGTTCTATAATGACCCAATAAGATGAATAAGTTAATTATGTAAATATCAGTCAAGCTAAACTGGTGTACATACGTCGTACAACCTTTCATCATTTGTCTATGCTTCTCATTCCTTCATTATTTTTTTCATGTTGTTCTTACATAATACTATCAGACGTGCACAGGGCGGGAGGCGCTGGCGCCCCCCAGATCTTTGGCGCCCTTAGCATTTACTAACCTCGCCTAATGGAAGCGGCGGCCCTGTTCGTAATTGTGTATTGTACATGTCCTCCGTGGTGGCGGAGGGGACCTACAATTTTACGTGGGTTCCGAACCACAAAGAACATAAGAACATAAGAAATTTTTATAGTGGGCACACTAGGGGCAACTTCGGCGCATCGAGGTGGCTCCACTATGTAAAAATTGCCTGAACATTGCCAACAACCAATTTTTACAAAACTAAATAATTATCAATTTAAAACTAATTAATTATCAATTTAAAACTAAAGATAGAATCTCTGGATCCAGAGGATCAAGTCATAATAGACTATTATCCACAAATATGTTACACTTTATATCTATTTATAACTGACATGCAAATATATCAGATCCAAAGAATCCAGTCAATTTCATTACAGTATCCATCAATGCCAGTACCTTGCCAACCAAAATTAAGTCATGGTCCATATCAATTGCGGACCAACTCACAATTTACAACCATATACATTACAATATATATACTTAGGAGGAAAAGTGTAGGTGTGGCTGTAAAGACTGTACAGTAATGTAGAAATGTGTGTGCATCCATTTTGGGTCACCCATTTAAAGGTGTTTGTGGGGAAAGTGAAGACCATGAGTCTTTCAATACCTCACAGTACTATGGGGGTCACCGCTCGGCAGAGGAATCTCTTTAAATGGGGTGTGTAAGGACAGAGAGTATCCCCTAATCCAAGATGCTGCCTCCCTATATCCCACAACACTTGTGTTGAGCTGTGGGATCTATCACCTAAATGTACATAATATATATGAAATAAACTAGTACCATTCATGCAATAAAAATGTGCTTAAACACTATCACCAGATGTCCCTTGCGTACCAGATAATTTCAAGTTAGCAAACGTAACACCTATCTTTAAGAAAGGCGATAAAGGTGCGGCGGGAAATTATAGGCCAATCAGTTTAACGTCTGTTGTAGGTAAGCTACTGGAATCAATAATTAGGGATCGTATAGTCGAACACTTAGAAGTACATAAACTAGTTAGAAATACGCAGCACGGTTTTAGGCGAAACAAATCTTGCTTAACTAATCTTTTAGAATTTTTCCAAAGCGTGGTTGACGTTTACGATAGACATAGGGCGGTTGATGTAGTGTATTTAGATTTTCAAAAAGCGTTTGACAACCGTGCGCACAAAAGCCTCATTGAAAAAACTAAGGCTCATGGAATCAGGGGTGTAGTAATAAATGGCTGGCTAGAAGAGTGGTTGCGAGGTAGGAAACAGAGGGTGGTCGTTGATGGAGCGGAGTCGTGTTGGGCTAATGTAGCGAGTGGCGTTCCTCAGGGTTCTGTATTGGGCCCCTTGCTTTTTCTTATATATATTAACGATTTAGATGTCGGCCTAGTCAGCACAGTTTCAAAGTTTGCGGATGACACGAAGCTGGGTGTAGGGCGATTAATGACGAAGATAGAGGTAAAATCCAGGAAGATCTGAATAAAATCGTTGATTGGTCAGTCACAGGGCAAATGAGATTTAACGTTGATAAGTGCAAAATTTTGCATATAGGCTCGCGTAACGGTAATTTTGCGTATAGTATGTCAGGGAAAGATTTAACAAGCGTAGAGCAGGAAAAAGATTTAGGAGTTATAGTCACTGGTGATTTAAAAGTAGCGAAACAAAGTACAGCAGCGGTCAATAAGGCGAACAAAGTGTTAAGTTTTATAGTTCGAAATTTGAGTACAAATCGCGCGATATTATAGTTCCTCTTTATAAATCATTAGTTAGACCCCATTTGGAGTACGCGATCCAATTTTGGAATCCGTATATGCGCAAAGATATAGACAAAATCGAAAGAGTTCAAAGACGAGCAACTAAGATGATTCCGTCGCTTAGGTCAAAGTCGTACGAGGATAGGCTTAAAGAGTTAAAATTGACAACACTCGAGACTAGGAGGCTAAGGGGTGATCTAATCCAGGTTTTCAAAATTATGAATGGGTTCGATAACGTAGATAGAGATAGCTTTTTCGAAATATCTCAATATAATAGGACTAGAAATAACGGGTGTAAGTTGACAAGTAGAAGGTTCGAGACAGCAGTTGCCAAAAACTTTTTTACGCATAAAATAGTAAATAGCTGGAATAGTTTGCCGGTAGTAGTAATTAGTAGCACTTCTATAAACATGTTTAAAAATCGATTAGACAAATATGTTGATAGATTGGGTATAGTTTAAGGTAGTAAAAGTAAGGCTTTGTGGTGATCGATCCCACAGCTCAACACAAGTGTTGTGGGATATAGGGAGGCAGCATCTTGGGTTAGGGGATACTCTCTGTCCTTACACACCCCATTTAAAGAGATTCCTCTGCCGAGCGGTGCCCCCCATAGTACTGTGAGGTATTGAAAAACTCATGATCTTCACTTGCCCCACAAACATCTTGAAATGGGAGAACCAAAATGGGTGCACACACATTCTACATTACTGTACAGTCTTTACAGCCACACCTACACTTTTCCTCCTAAGTATATATATTGTAATGTATATGTAAATTTTAACTTGGTCCGCAATCGATATGGATCGTGACTTATTTTTCGTTGGCGAGGTACTAGTATTGATGGATACCGTAATGAAATTGACTGGATTCTTTGGATCTGATATATTTGCATGTTGGTTCTAAATAGATATAGAGTGTAACATATTTGTGGATAGTAGTCTATTATGACTTGATCCTCTGGATCCAGAAATTCTATCTTTAGTTTTAAATCCATAATTAATTAGTTTTAAATCGATAATTAATTAGTTTTAAATTGATAATTAATTAGTTATGCAAAAATTGGTCGTTGCCAATGTACAGGCAGTTTTTGCATAAATTTCTTATGTTCTTGTGGTTCGGAACCCACGTAAAATTGTAGGTCCCCTCCGCCACCACGGAGGACATACACAATTTCGAACACAGTTAGGTAGACCAACCATGAGTGGATCCTAGGGTCTTTGTTGGTCTGTAACATTATAACATTATAACATTATAACATCAAACTATCCAACCTTCTTTTGAAAGAATCAATTGTATCTGAAGCCACCACTTCTTCTGTCAGACTGTTCCAAAACTTAATTACTCTGTTTGTAAAACTGTGTTTTCTTAAATTTGTTCTACATCTTGGCTTAAATAATTTCATACTATGACCTCTAGTCTGGTTATTGTGATCTTTAATGAAAAGAGAATCAAAATCTATCTTATCCAACCCTTAATTTTACTACCTTAAACTATACCCGATCTATCAACATATGCGTCTAAACGATTTTTAAACATGTTTATAGACGTGCTACTAATTACTTTTACCGGCAAACTATTCCAGCTATTTACTATTCTATGCGTAAAAAAGGTTTTGGCAACTGCTGTCTCGAACCTTTTACTTGTCAACTTACACCCGTTATTTCTAGTCCTATTATATTGAGATATTTCGAAAAAGCTATCTCTATCCACGTTATCGAACCCATTCATAATTTTGAAAACCTGGATTAGATCACCCCTTAGCCTCCTAGTATCGAGTGTAGTCAATTTTAACTCTTTAAGCCGACGGATTCATCTTAGTTGCTCGTCTTTGAACACTTTCGATTTTGTCTATATCTTTGCGTATATGCGGATTCTAAAATTGGATCGCGTACTCCAAATGGGGTCTAACTAATGATTTATAAAGAGGAACAATAATATCGCGCAATTTGTACTCAAAATTCCGAGCTATAAAACCTAACACTTTGTTCGCTTTATTGACCGCTGCTGTACTTTGTTTCGCTACTTTTAAATCACCAGTGACTCTAACTCCTAAATCTTTTTCCTGCTCTACGCTTATCAACTCTTTCCCTGACATACTATACGCAAAATTACCGTTACGCGAACCTATATGTAAAATTTTGCATTTATCGACGTTAAATCTCATTTGCCATGTGACTGACCAATCAACGATTTTATTCAGATCATTCTGGATTTTACCTCTATCTTCGTCATTAATCGCCCTACCACCCAGCTTCGTGTCATCCGCAAACTTTGAAACTGTGCTGACGAGGCCGACATCTAAATCGTTAATATATATATATATATAAGAAAAAGCAAGGGGCCAAATACAGAACCTTGAGGAACGCCACTCGCTACATTAGGACAACACGACTCCGCTCCATCAACGACCACCCTCTGTTTCCTACCTCGCAACCACTCTTCTAGCCAATTTATTACTACACCCCTGATTCCATGAGCCTTAGTTTTTTCAACGAGTCTTTTGTGCGGCACGGTGTCAAACGCTTTTTGAAAATCTAAATACACTACATCAACCGCCCGATGACTATCGTAAACGTCAACCACGCTTTGAAAAAATTTTAAAAGATGAGTTTAGCAAGATTTGTTTCGCCTAAAACCGTGCTGCTTATTTCTAACTAAGTTATGCAATTCTAAGTGTTCGACTATACGATCCCTAATTATTGATTCCAGTAGCCTACCTACAACAGACGTTAAACTGATTGGCCTATAATTTCCCGCCGGACCTTTATCGCCTTTCTTAAAGATAGGTGTTACGTTTGCTAACTTGAAATTATCTGGTACGCACCCCTCAGAAATAGACGTATTAAAAATCTTTGTTAGCGGCACAACAATGCTATCTTTTAATTCTTTTAGTTGTATGGGATATATGGAATCCGGCCCCGGTGATTTACGCGTTTTCATTTTATCAATATAGCGCATTACCTCCCCTTCACTAACCACAATATTATCCAAAATATTACCATTATCAAGAGGTATTATGGCTTTATGTCTATGACCGTAGGGATATTCGTTACATCTTCTATAGTAAAAACTGACGTAAAAAATTCGTTTAGCAAGGTAGCCATTTCCTTGTTTTCAGAAACTAGATCTCCGTTAACATTTTTCAACGGCCCCAAGACACTTTTTACTGGATTTCTATTATTGACGTATTGAAAGAATCGCTTGGGGTTTTCTTTACCGTCACGAGCTATGGAGATTTCAAATTCGCGCTTGGACTTTTTTATTACACTTTTCGCTTCACGCCTTAGAGATATGTAATTGTTTCGTCACCACAAATTGTCTTTATCGCACTTATGTAGCCTATAAGCCCTATCTCTACTCTTTATAATGTCTCCTACTCTAGAAGTAAACCACAAGGGCTTGTTATT
Source organism: Bathynomus jamesi (assembly GCA_023014485.1). NCBI lineage: Eukaryota > Metazoa > Arthropoda > Malacostraca > Isopoda > Cirolanidae > Bathynomus > Bathynomus jamesi. Next base: position 1,071,525 of record JAJOZX010000646.1, on the reverse strand, counting down.
TACTTTCACACACTTAATTTTGTACGGTACACATTCCTCATTTATAGTCCTAAATACTGTTTCAAACGATTCCCACATTAGTTTTGCGTTGGAGTTCCCCATTACGTTTTCCCAATTGACGTGTGACAATTTATTTCGAAATTTACAAAAGTCTGCGTGCTGGAAGTTAGGAATTTTAGTCGAGTTAGCTGGTTTCGAGTGACTTACTGAGAGGACAAACTCTACCATATTGTGATCGCTATTGCTTAACGGTTCTATTACTTGAAGATCCGTGATTAGCCTATCATCCGTAGTTATTACAGTATATATATATATATATTTATATATAGATATATATATATATATATATATATATATATATATATATATATATATATATATATATATATATATATACACACACAATATATATATATATATAATATATATATATATATATATATTATATATATGATGAATAAAACCACGAAGGGAAAAGAAACACAGAGTGGTGCTCAGGCGCTTTCGTCTAATGACATCCTCAGGAACACTGGAGTGAAAGGAGAGTTCAAGGCAATATATAGGTTACAAAAATAAACATATATATATATATATATATATATATATATAGTAAGTATAGAAAAAATTGTGGGAGGAGCAAAACACATTTGTATGGAAAAATGACACTTTCAGCACTTTGGCCGAAATTCAACATAAATTCAAATGGCTTGTTTATGAAACAGGTCACAAAAGAATAAAGAAATAAAAATAATTATAAATATAAATTGGAAAAAAAAATTACAAAATAATGCCTTAGTGATATATACGTCACAGCCTAAATAACCATAAAGAAATAAACCAACAGATAAAAAACAAAAATTATAAGTGGAGTCTACAAATTCAAGCTCAAAAGGAAAGTTTACAATCAATTTAATAGATGATGCCAAATTGATATATATGTCACAAAGAAATAAAGAAATAAACCAAAAAAAAAAAATAATAATAAATTGAAAAATAAATTTTAAGAGAGGCACACAAATTTATAAGGGGAAAAAATTACCAAAGGTTTTTTAGTTATTGTCTGAATCATGCATACTATGGTCACAAACGAATAAAAAAGTACAAGTAAATATAAATTGGAAAACAAAATGATGCCTAGATGATATATGAAGAACTATAAAAATATATACAACATATATAAGGTGTATATATACGAAATATAAACGCAATATATAAGGAATATATATATATGCATAAGGGAAAAAATTACCAAAGGTTTTTATAATTATTGTCTGAAAAATCGGTAGGTCACAAAAGAATAAAGAAATAAAAATAAATATAAATTGGAAAAATTACAAATAATACAACTACACATGTATACCCGCATAACCAAATATAAATACATATACATACATATATACATACATAAATACATACATGCATACATACATACATATAAACATATTTAGGACTATAAATGAGGAATGTGTACCGTACAAAATTAAGCGTGCGAAAGTAAACAACAAGCCCTTGTGGTTTACTTGTAGAGTAGGAGACATTATAAAGAGTAGAGATAGGGCTTATAGGCTATATAAGTGCGATAAAGATAATCTGTTGTTACGAAACAACTACATATCTCTAAGGCGTGAAGCTAAAAGTGTAATAAAAAAGTCAAAACGCGAATTTGAAATCTCCATAGCTCGTGACGGTAAAGAAAACCCCAAGCGATTCTTTCAATACGTCAATAATAGAAATCCAGTAAAAAGTGTCTTAGGTCCATTAAAAAATGTAAATGGAGATCTAGTCTCTGAAAACAAGGAAATGGCTACCTTGCTAAACGAATTTTTTACGTCAGTTTTTACTATAGAAGATGTAACGAATATCCCTACGGTCATAGACATAATACCTTTTGATAATGGTAATATTTTGATAATATGTGTGTTAGTGAAGGGGAAGTAATGCGCTATATTGATAAAATGAAAACGCGTAAATCACCGGGTCCGGATTCCATATATCCCATACAACTAAAAGAATTAAAAGATAGCATTGTTGTGCCGCTAACAAAGATTTTTAATGCGTCTATTTCTGAGGGGTGCGTACCAGATAATTTCAAGTTAGCAAACGTAACACCTATCTTTAAGAAAGGCGATAAAGGTGCGGCGGGAAATTATAGGCCAATCAGTTTAACGTCTGTTGTAGGTAAGCTTTTGGAATCAATAATTAGGGATCGTATAGTCGAACACTTAGAATACCATAAACTTGTTAGAACTACGTAGCACGGATTTAGGCGAAACAAATCTTGCTTAACTAATCTTTTAGAATTTTTCCAAAGCGTGGTTGACGATTACGATAGACGTCGGGCGGTTGATGTAGTGTATTTAGATTTTCAAAAAGCGTTTGACACCGTGCGCACAAAAGACTCATTGAAAAAACTAAGGCTCATGGAATCAGGGGTGTAGTAATAAATTGGCTAGAAGAGTGGTTGCGAGGCAGGAAACAGAGGGTGGTCGTTGATGGAGCGGAGTCGTGCTGGGCTAATGTAGCGAGTGGCGTTCCTCAGGGTTCTGTATTGGGCCCCTTGCTTTTTCTTATATATATTAACGATTTAGATGTCGGCCTAGTCAGTACAGTTTCAAAGTTTGCGGATGACACGAAGCTGGGTGGTAGGGCGATTAATGACGAAGATAGAGGTAAAATTCAGGAAGATCTGAATAAAATCGTTGATTGGTCAGTCACATGGCAAATGAGATTTAACGTTGATAAGTGCAAAATTTTGCATATAGGTTCGCGTAACGGTAAATTTGCGTATAGTATGTCAGGGAAAGATTTAACAAGCGTAGAGCAGGAAAAAGATTTAGGAGTTATAGTCACTGGTGATTTAAAAGTAGCGAAACAAAGTACAGCAGCGGTCAATAAGGCGAACAAAGTGTTAGGTTTTATAGCTCGAAATTTTGAGTACAAATCGCGCGATATTATAGTTCCTCTTTATAAATCATTAGTTAGACCCCATTTGGAGTACGCGGTCCAATTTTGGAATCCGTATATGCGCAAAGATATAGACAAAATCGAAAGAGTTCAAAGACGAGCAACTAAGATGATTCCGTCGCTTAGGTCAAAGTCGTACGAGGATAGGCTTAAGGAGTTAAAATTGACAACACTCGAGACCAGGAGGTTAAGGGGTGATCTAATCCAGGTTTTCAAAATTAAGAATGGGTTCGATAACGTAGATAGAGATAGCTTTTTCGAAATATCTCAATATAATAGGACTAGAAATAACGGGTGTAAGTTGACAAGTAGAAGGTTCGAGACAGCAGTTGCGAAAAACCTTTTTACGCATAGAATAGTAAATAGCTGGAATAGTTTGCCGGTAGAAGTAATTAGTAGCACGTCTATAAACATGTTTAAAAATCGATTAGACGCATATGTTGATAGAAAGGGTATAGTTTAAGGTAGTAAAATTAAGGCTTTCTGGGGATAGATCCCACAGCTCAACACAAGTGTTGTGGGATATAGGGAGGCAGCGTCTTGGGTTAGGGGATACTCTCTGTCCTTACACACCCCATTTAGAGAGATTCCTCTGCCGAGCGGGCCCCCCATAGTACTGTGAGGTATTGAAAAACTCATGATCTTCACTTGCCCACAAACACCTTTAAATGGGAGACCCAAAATGGGTGCACACACATTCTACATTACTGTACAGTCTTTACAGCCACACCTACTCTTTTTCTCGTAAGTGTATATATTGTAATGTATATGATTGTAAATTTTGACTTGGTCGCTATCGATATGGACCGTGACTTGATGGATACCGTAATGAAATTGACTGGATTCTTTGGATCCGATATATTTGCATGTCCTTATAAATAGATGTAGAATGTAACATATTTGTGGATAGTAGTCTATTATGACTTGATCCTCTGGATCAGAGATTCTATCTTTAGTTTTAAATCGATAATTAATTAGTTTTAAATTGATAATTATTTAGTTTCGTAAAAATTGGTCGTTGCCAATTTACCGGCAGTTTTACATAAATTTCTTATGTTCTTGTGGTTCGGAACCCACGTAAAATTGTAGGTCCCCTCCGCCACCACGGAGGACATACACAATACACGAACACAGTTAGGTAGACCAGCCATGAGTGGATCCTAGGGTCTTTGTTGGTCTGAAATATTATAACATTATAACATTATATACACACATATAATATATATATATATATTATATATATATATTATATATATATATATATATATTATATATATACACATATACATATATATAATATATATATATATATATATATATATATATATATATATATACACATACACACACATATATATATATATATATATATATACATACATACACTACACGCATACAGCAATAAATTGAAAAATAAAATTGTAAGAGAAACATACAGATTTATAAGGAAACAGTGACAAAAACAAATTTTTACCACAGATTTAGCAACCTGCCCTTTTTGTTTAAATCCATTCTGAAGGAATTCAGAGCAACAGGATCGAGTTGAAACAGACCCTTACTCATGCTAAGGTTATTTGTAAGTTGAATTATAGCCGACTCAAGAATATTTCTATTAACAATGTTGCTAGAGTGAAACAAAACTGAAGCATTATTCCAATCAATACAATGGGATAACTCTGACAAATGGACAAAAAGGGCATTCGACAACTGTCCCGTTCTAACGGAATATTGATGCTGTTTTACACGCGTTTGCAAATCCTTTCCCGTCTGACCTATGTAAAAGGAATCACATTGCTTACACCTAATTTTATAGATAATACCTAAATTATTGGTAGGGCTATTTTTTACTATGATGTTTTTCACAATATTGTCATATGAAAAAACTACGCTGATATCGAAAAGTTTAAGTACATTAGCAATGCCTAAGAAGCCCGGGAAAAATGGAAGTACTAAAATATTCTTTGACAAGGTGCGAGTGTTATTATTCACACGATAGAACATAGTTAAAGGCCTTGTCTATGGTGCTGCAAATATTTCTTATGAAGATAACTTTCCTAAACGTTTCCGCAATAGCCTTTCACAATTAAAAAAAGATAGTGAGCTCCATATTACTAAAGCAGACAAGGCTAACACCTTAGTCATTATGGACAAAGTGGACTACATTGGAAAGATGAACGAGCTGCTTCAGGACCCCGCCACATACGTGAAACTTAGGAAGAACCCGCAGGATGATGTCATCAAATCATTCAATAGTGGCTTGAAACGCATTCTCAAAGATCATAAGGACTTAATTCCCCTTTTTTTGTCCACTTCACCTTCTCTGCCTTACCTTTATGGTCTTATTAAAACCCACAAACCGGGCAACCCTATGCGCCCTATTATTAGCTCGGTGGGCTCTATTACCTATAAACTTTCCAAATGGCTTGTTAATGTTTTGTCCCCCATTCTTGGAACTGTCTCTGATTCACACGTAAAAAATTCCATGGATCTTATTGAAAAATTGAATAATGTTTGCATTAATACCAACGATAGATTGATCAGTTTCGACGTTTGTTCATTGTTCACAAAAGTGCCGATTGATGATATGCTTGACTTTCTCGCCCGAGAATTACATAACTATGATCTGCCATTACCATTACCTGCACATACTCTTTTGGAACTTATTAAGCTTTGTATCAAGGATTGTAAATTCACTTTCAATGGCGAGCATTATCAACAAGTTTTTGGAATGGCCATGGGCAACCCTTTGTCGCCCCTTCTCTCCAATATTTATATGGAGTTTTTTGAAATTACTTACATTCCGAGAATCCTGGGGGTTGGCATCCCTTGGTTGCGGTACGTCGACGATATTTTGTGTATTGGCCCATGAATCGTGACCTGGATGACTTCCTCCTTCAGTTAAATGACCAAGTCCCCTCCATTAAATTACTTTAGAAGTGGAACAAGACAACTCAATCCCGTTTTTGGATGTGCGTGTCATAGGGATAGCCCGGGTTTTAAGTTTAGTATCTATCGGAAAAAAAACAAACAATTTGTCCTACGTACACTTTTACTCTGGACATGACACCCCTATTAAAAAGGCCATATTTTCCTCAATGTTTCTCCGCGCTCTTAGGATCGCCAGTCCGGAATACATCGATGCCGAATTGGAAACTATCAACGGTATTGGAAGTGAGCTGTGTTACCCATCTGCGTTCATGGAATCTTGTCTTAATAAGGCTAAACGAACCTTCTATCGTGTGAATAATAACACTCGCACCTTGTCAAAGAATATTTTAGTACTTCCATTTTTCCCGGGTTTCTTAGGCATTGCTAATGTACTTAAACTTTTGGATATCAGTGTAGTTTTTCATATAACAATATTGTGAAAAACATCATAGTAAAAAATAGCCCTACCAATAATTCAGGCATTATCTATAAAATTGGGTGAAAGCAATGTGATTCCTTTTACATAGGTCAGACGGGAAAGGATTTGCAAACGCGTGTAAAACAGCATCAATATTCCGTTAGAACGGGACAGTTGTCGAGTGCCCTTTTTGTCCATTTGTCAGAGTTATCCCATTGTATTGATTGGAATAATGCTTCAGTTTTGTTTCACTCTAGCAACCGTGTTAATAGAAATATTCTTGAGTCGGCTATAATTCAACTTACAAATAACCTTAACATGAGTAAGGGTCTGTTTCAACTCGATCCTGTTGCTCTGAATTCCTTCAGAATGGATTTAAACAAAAAGGGCAGGTTGCTAAATCTGTGGTAAAAATTTGTTTTTGTCTCTGTTTCCTTATAAATCTGTATGTTTCTCTTACAATTTTATTTTCCAATTTATTGCTGTATGCGTGTATGTATATGTATGTATATATATATATATATATATATATATATATATTAGTGATGGATCGAGTGGTCGGTTTTTCACAACCGCCGTTGCGGTTGTGTTTGCGGTTGTCGAATTTTTTCCAACCGCGTTGCGGTTTGGCGGTTATCATATACTAGGAAAAATGCGTAATTATTAACTGGATTTAGCCAGTATAGTGCGATTTAGCCACACTTGGTACATAATATATACTAAATAGTATTATTTAGTAAATACCTTATGTTGAACACAAGTTTTGCAATACACCGCTACCGCTATTTGTGTGTTGCAAAACTTGTGTTCAACATAAGGTATTTACTAAATAAATACTATTTAAATGAAGTATATTCTAAACTTATATAGCTATTATGAAAGAATAGGTCAAATTAATTAAAACCATATTTTGCACTAAGTGTGTTACCAGGATGAGGGACGAGGACCCATCGCACTGTTCATCCCACCTACCACTTTCCCCAGCCTCCACCCATTGGAAAGTTATGGATTATTATTCATTTGAAAAACTGATGTCAAACTTAATGACAGGCAGTGTGAATTTCAAGAATAATATTTTGCTGCATTTTCACCTTTCAAGCGGCAACGCCTCTCATCGTACAACGTTCCCGCTCCACTGAAGAGCTGCTCGCTTGGAATGCTACTTGAAGGGCAAGCAAGATATGTTCTTGCAATACAGCCAATTAAAAATTAACTAAGCTTTTACAACCGCAACCGCACTTATGAACGGCGGTTGCGGTTACGGTTGCGGTTGTAGTGCGGTTGCGGTTGCGGTTGCGGTTATTCGATCACTAATATATATATATATATATATATATATATATATAGATGTGTGTGTGTATATGTTTATATGTATGTATGCATGTATGTATTATGTATTTATGTATGTATATATGTATGTATATGTATTTATATTTGGTTATGCGGTATACATGTGTAGTTGTATTATTTGTAATTTTTCCAATTTATATTTATTTTTATTTCTTTATTCTTTTGTGACCTACCGATTTTTCAGACAATAATTATAAAAACCTTTGGTAATTTTTTCCCTTATGCATACTAATATATATATATATTCCTTATATATTGCGTTTATATTTCGTATATATACACCTTATATAGTTGTATATATTTTATAGTTCTTCATATATCATCTAGGCATCATTTTGTTTTCCAATTTATATTTACTTGTACTTTTTATTCGTTGACGACCATAGTATGCATGATTCAGACAATAACTAAAAAACCTTTGGTAATTTTTTCCCTTATAAATTTGTGTGCCTCTCTTAAAATTTATTTTTCAATTTATTATTATTATTATTATTTTTTTTGGTTTATTTCTTTATTTCTTTGTGACATATATATCAATTTGACATCATCTATTAAATTGATTGTAAACTTTCCTTTTGAGCTTGAATTTGTAGACGCCACTTATAATTTTGGTTTTTTATCTGTTGGTTTATTTCTTTATGGTTATTTAGGTTGTGACGTATATATCACTAAGGCATTATTTTGTAATTTTTTTTTTCAATTTATATTTATAATTATTTTTATTTCTTTATTCTTTTGTGACCTGTTTCATAAACAAGCCATTTGAATTTATGTTGAATTTCGGCCAAAGTGCTGAAAGTGTCATTTTTTCCATACAAATGGTTTGCTCCTCCCACAATTTTTTCTATACTTACTATATATATATATATATATATATGTTTATTTTTGTAACCTATATATTGCCTTGAACTCTCTCTTTCACTCCAGTGTTCCTGAGATGTCATAGACGAAAGCGCTGAGCACCACTCTGTGTTTTCTTTTCCCTTCGTGGTTATTTCATCATAAATATTTTTCACGTGTCACTTTCGAGTGAAATAATTTTCATATATAATGAACACCACGCGTTCCTTCGCCTTGCTGTTCCCTCTATTGTCTCCGTTTGTGTCTGTGTTTTCTTCTACATTAATGAAGGGGCACGCAATTCGTATCCGACGAAAGTTCTTACTAATTGTCTGGAGGAGCAGGTCCTTCCCAAGTCCCTCTTCGATCGCTCAGACAAATGGGACGACCATCGTTCAACAACTTTAGCAGAGTAATTTTAAAGAAACATATTGAAGTCCACCAGACAAAATGAGTGGTCCACCTTAAAAAATTTAGGCATTGCCCAAACGTAATGTTTTGACTGTTATTCCCCAACCGTGCATCCAACCTTTGTTGATGAAATTTACAACGAGTTACGTCGGAGAACTTCTTCACTTCGAAACATTTTGGATCGCAAAATTAAAAGTCTCATTCGAAATTAGTCAGTGAGTAAAAAAGCAAGCTCAAAAGTGTTGTGAACCTTTCTTCGAAAAAACATAGTGACGATGCAAAAAGTGCCCTTGGATTTGGTATGTCCTTTTATTGTTAAAAAACCTACTGCTTTACAAATTTGTCATAGTCTTGCTTGTTTTGAAAAACAGTGTAACCTTCCTCAGTCTTTGGTTAACATAGTTAAAGGCCTTGTCTATGGTGCTGCAAATATTTCTTACGAAGATAACTTTCCTAAACGTTTCCGCAATAGCCTTTCACAATTAAAAAAGATAGTGAGCTCCATATTACTAAAGCAGACAAGGCTAACACCTTAGTCATTATGGACAAGTGGACTACATTGGAAAGATGAACGAGCTGCTTCAGACCCCGCCACATACGTGAAACTTAGGAAGAACCCGCAGGATGATGTCATCAAATCATTCAATAGTGGCTTGAAACGCATTCTCAAAGATCATAAGGACTTAATTCCCCTTTTTTGTCCACTTCACCTTCTCTGCCTTACCTTTATGGTCTTATAAAACCCACAAACCGGGCAACCCTATGCGCCCTATTATTAGCTCGGTGGGCTCTATTACCTATAAACTTTCCAAATGGCTTGTTAATGTTTTGTCCCCCATTCTTGGAACTGTCTCTGATTCACACGTAAAAAATTCCATGGATCTTATTGAAAAATTGAATAATGTTCGCATTAATACCAACGATAGATTGATCAGTTTCGACGTTTGTTCATTGTTCACAAAAAGTGCCGATTGATGATATGCTTGACTTTCTCGCCCGAGAATTACATAACTATGATCTGCCATTACCATTACCTGCACATACTCTTTGGAACTTATTAAGCTTTGTATCAAGGATTGTAAATTCACTTTCAATGGCGAGCATTATCAACAAGTTTTTGGAATGGCCATGGGCAACCCTTTGTCGCCCCTTCTCTCCAATATTTATATGGAGTTTTTTGAAATTACTTACATTCCGAGAATCCTGGGGGTTGGCATCCCTTGGTTGCGGTACGTCGACGATATTTGTGTATCTGGCCCATGAATCGTGACCTGGATGACTTCCTCCTTCAGTTAAATGACCAAGTCCCCTCCATTAAATTTACTTTAGAAGTGGAACAAGACAACTCAATCCCGTTTTTGGATGTGCGTGTTCATAGGGATAGCCCGGGTTTTAAGTTTAGTATCTATCGGAAAAAAACAAACAATTTGTCCTACGTACACTTTTACTCTGGACATGACACCCTATTAAAAAGGCCATATTTCCTCAATGTTTCTCCGCGCTCTTAGGATCGCCAGTCCGGAATACATCGATGCCGAATTGGAAACTATCAACGGTATTGGAAGTGAGCTGTGTTACCCATCTGCGTTCATGGAATCTTGTCTTAATAAGGCTAAACGAACCTTCTATCGTGTGAATAATAACACTCGCACCTTGTCAAAGAATATTTTAGTACTTCCATTTTTCCCGGGTTTCTTAGGCATTGCTAATGTACTTAAACTTTTGGATATCAGTGTAGTTTTTTCATATAACAATATTGTGAAAAACATCATAGTAAAAAATAGCCCTACCAATAATTCAGGCATTATCTATAAAATTGGGTGAAAGCAATGTGATTCCTTTTACATAGGTCAGACGGGAAAGGATTTGCAAACGCGTGTAAAACAGCATCAATATTCCGTTAGAACGGGACAGTTGTCGAGTGCCCTTTTTCCATTTGTCAGAGTTATCCCATTGTATTGATTGGAATAATGCTTCAGTTTTGTTTCACTCTAGCAACCGTGTTAATAGAAATATTCTTGAGTCGGCTATAATTCAACTTACAAATAACCTTAACATGAGTAAGGGTCTGTTTCAACTCGATCCTGTTGCTCTGAATTCCTTCAGAATGGATTTAAACAAAAAGGGCAGGTTGCTAAATCTGTGGTAAAAATTTGTTTTTGTCTCTGTTTCCTTATAAATCTGTATGTTTCTCTTACAATTTTATTTTCCAATTTATTGCTGTATGCGTGTATGTATATATATATATATATATATATATATATATATATATATATATATATATATTAGTGATGGATCGAGTGGTCGGTTTTTCACAACCGCGTTGCGGTTGTGTTTGCGGTTGTCGAATTTTTTCCAACCGCGGTTGGTTGCGGTTATCATATACTAGGAAAAATGCGTAATTATTAACTGGATTTAGCCAGTATAGTGCGATTTAGCCACACTTGGTACATAATATATACTAAATAGTATTTATTTAGTAAATACCTTATGTTGAACACAAGTTTTGCAATACACCGCTACCGCTATTTGTGTGTTGCAAAACTTGTGTTCAACATAAGGTATTTACTAAATAAATACTATTTAAATGAAGTATATTCTAAACTTATATAGCTATTATGAAAGAATAGGTCAAATTAATTAAAACCATATTTTGCACTAAGTGTGTTACCAGGATGAGGGACGAGGACCCATCGCACTGTTCATCCCACCTACCACTTTCCCCAGCCTCCACCCATTGGAAAGTTATGGATTATTATTCATTTGAAAAACTGATGTCAAACTTAATGACAGGCAGTGTGAATTTCAAGAATAATATTTTTGCTGCATTTTCACCTTTCAAGCGGCAACGCCTCTCATCGTACAACGTTCCCGCTCCACTGAAGAGCTGCTCGCTTGGAATGCTACTTGAAGGGCAAGCAAGATATGTTCTTGCAATACAGCCAATTAAAATTAACTAAGCTTTTACAACCGCAACCGCACTTATGGAACGGCGGTTGCGGTTACGGTTGCGGTTGTAGTGCGGTTGCGGTTGCGGTTGCGGTTATTCGATCCATCACTAATATATAATATAATATATATATATATATATATATATATTATGTGTGTGTATATGTTTATATGTATGTATGTATGCATGTATGTATTTATGTATGTATATATGTATGTATATATGTATGTATATGTATTTATATTTGGTTATGCGGGTATACATGTGTAGTTGTATTATTTGTAATTTTTCCAATTTATATTTATTTTTATTTCTTTATTCTTTTGTGACCTACCGATTTTTCAGACAATAATTATAAAAACCTTTGGTAATTTTTTCCCTTATGCATATACATATATATATATATATATTCCTTATATATTGCGTTTATATTTCGTATATATACACCTTATATATGTTGTATATATTTTTATAGTTCTTCATATATCATCTAGGCATCATTTTGTTTTCCAATTTATATTTACTTGTACTTTTTTATTCGTTTGTGACCATAGTATGCATGATTCAGACAATAACTAAAAAACCTTTGGTAATTTTTTCCCTTATAAATTTGTGTGCCTCTCTTAAAATTTATTTTTCAATTTATTATTATTATTATTATTTTTTTTTGGTTTATTTCTTTATTTCTTTGTGTCATATATATCAATTTGACATCATCTATTAAATTGATTGTAAACTTTCCTTTTGAGCTTGAATTTGTAGACGCCACTTATAATTTTTGGTTTTTTATCTGTTGGTTTATTTCTTTATGGTTATTTAGGTTGTGACGTATATATCACTAAGGCATTATTTTGTAATTTTTTTTTTCCAATTTATATTTATAATTATTTTTATTTCTTTATTCTTTTGTGACCTGTTTCATAAACAAGCCATTTGAATTTATGTTGAATTTCGGCCAAAGTGCTGAAAGTGTCATTTTTCCATACAAATGTGTTTGCTCCTCCCACAATTTTTTCTATACTTACTAATATATATATATATATATGTTTATTTTTGTAACCTAATATTGCCTTGAACTCTCCTTTCACTCCAGTGTTCCTGAGGATGTCATTAGAAGAAAGCGCTTGAGCACCACTCTGTGTTTCTTTTCCCTTCGTGGTTTTATTCATCATAAATATTTTTCACGTGTCACTTTCGTGAAATAATTTTCATATAATGAACACCACGCGTTCCTTCGCCTTGCTGTTCCCTCTATTGTCTCCGTTTGTGTCTGTGTTTTCTTCTACATTAATGAAGGGGCACGCAATTCGTATCCGACGAAAGTTTCTTACTAATTGTCTGGAGGAGCAGGTCCTTCCCAAGTCCCTCCTTCCGATTCGCTCAGACAAATGGACGACCATCCGTTCAACAACTTTAGCAGAGTAATTTTAAAGAAACATATTGAAGTCACCAGACAAAATGAGTGGTCCACCTTAAAAAATTTAGGCATTGCCAAACGTAATGTTTTGACTGTTATTCCCCAACCGTGCATCCAACCTTTGTTTGATGAAATTTACAACGAGTTACGTCGGAGAACTTCTTCACTTCGAAACATTTTGGATCGCAAAATTAAAAGTCTCATTCGAAATAGTCAGTGGAGTAAAAAAGCAAGCTCAAAATGTGTTGTGAACCTTTCTTCGAAAAACATTAGTGACGATGCAAAAAGTGCCCTTGGATTTGGTATGTCCTTTTTTATTGTTAAAAAACCTACTGCTTTACAAATTTGTCATAGTCTTGCTTGTTTTGAAAAACAGTGTAACCTTCCTCAGTCTTTGGTTAACATAGTTAAAGGCCTTGTCTATGGTGCTGCAAATATTTCTTACGAAGATAACTTTCCTAAACGTTTCCGCAATAGCCTTTCACAATTAAAAAAAGATAGTGAGCTCCATATTACTAAAGCAGACAAGGCTAACACCTTAGTCATTATGGACAAAGTGGACTACATTGGAAAGATGAACGAGCTGCTTCAGACCCCGCCACATACGTGAAACTTAGGAAGAACCCGCAGGATGATGTCATCAAATCATTCAATAGTGGCTTGAAACGCATTCTCAAAGATCATAAGGACTTAATTCCCCTTTTTTGTCCACTTCACCTTCTCTGCCTTACCTTTATGGTCTTATTAAAACCCACAAACCGGGCAACCCTATGCGCCCTATTATTAGCTCGGTGGGCTCTATTACCTATAAACTTTCCAAATGGCTTGTTAATGTTTTGTCCCCCATTCTTGGAACTGTCTCTGATTCACACGTAAAAAATTCCATGGATCTTATTGAAAAATTGAATAATGTTCGCATTAATACCAACGATAGATTGATCAGTTTCGACGTTTGTTCATTGTTCACAAAAGTGCCGATTGATGATATGCTTGACTTTCTCGCCCGAGAATTACATAACTATGATCTGCCATTACCATTACCTGCACATACTCTTTTGGAACTTATTAAGCTTTGTATCAAGGATTGTAAATTCACTTTCAATGGCGAGCATTATCAACAAGTTTTTGGAATGGCCATGGGCAACCCTTTGTCGCCCCTTCTCTCCAATATTTATATGGAGTTTTTTGAAATTACTTACATTCCGAGAATCCTGGGGTTGGCATCCCTTGGTTGCGGTACGTCGACGATATTTTGTGTATCTGGCCCATGAATCGTGACCTGGATGACTTCCTCCTTCAGTTAAATGACCAAGTCCCCTCCATTAAATTTACTTTAGAAGTGGAACAAGACAACTCAATCCCGTTTTTGGATGTGCGTGTTCATAGGGATAGCCGGGTTTTAAGTTTAGTATCTATCGGAAAAAAACAAACAATTTGTCCTACGTACACTTTTACTCTGGACATGACACCCCTATTAAAAAGGCCATATTTTCCTCAATGTTTCTCCGCGCTCTTAGGATCGCCAGTCCGGAATACATCGATGCCGAATTGGAAACTATCAACGGTATTGGAAGTGAGCTGTGTTACCCATCTGCGTTCATGGAATCTTGTCTTAATAAGGCTAAACGAACCTTCTATCGTGTGAATAATAACACTCGCACCTTGTCAAAGAATATTTAGTACTTCCATTTTCCCGGGTTTCTTAGGCATTGCTAATGTACTTAAACTTTTGGATATCAGTGTAGTTTTTTCATATAACAATATTGTGAAAAACATCATAGTAAAAAATAGCCCTACCAATAATTCAGGCATTATCTATAAAATTGGGTGAAAGCAATGTGATTCCTTTTACATAGGTCAGACGGGAAAGGATTTGCAAACGCGTGTAAAACAGCATCAATATTCCGTTAGAACGGGACAGTTGTCGAGTGCCCTTTTTGTCCATTTGTCAGAGTTATCCCATTGTATTGATTGGAATAATGCTTCAGTTTTGTTTCACTCTAGCAACCGTGTTAATAGAAATATTCTTGAGTCGGCTATAATTCAACTTACAAATAACCTTAACATGAGTAAGGGCAGAGCTGGGCAGTATTTAAATACATTTGTATTTAAATACGTATTTAAATACATTTGTGTATTTAGAACTGTATTTATAAATACATTGGTTTTCATGTATTTAAATATAGTATTTAAATACTTTAATGAGTATTTAAATACAATGTATTTAAATACTCAAAATATAAAAATGTAAATACTTTTACTGGTTTAATACACGTTCTGTACTAGCACAGTACAACTCTTCGTCTTCGAGGTCCTCTATTGCACCATCTGCAGACATGAATGTATTGGCATTTCTACAAGATTCCGATCGGACCATCAGCAGTTTGGGAAAACATCCTCTCATAAAAAGACTGTTCCTCCGCTATAACACGACATTACCATCTTCGGCACCGGTAGAGCGAATATTCTCATTCGGGGAATCACTTTGACTCCCAAAAGAAACTCTCTTTCAGACAAAACTTTTGAAGATTGGTTTTGATCCGCAGCAACCGTGAAATAAAGAGAATTCGTAAGGTGCCTTATGTTTATGTTTACGTCTTATGTTTACGTTTGTCTCATCTACTCATTAATTGTTACTCATTTTGTAATGATATAATGAGTATAATATGTTACTGGTTGAACATCGTAAGTTCTAAGTTCTTTTGTTTTTGTTTTGTTCTAAAAAGGGAAATATATAATCGGAAATTAGATTGTACTATTTCTTTATCCTTTATCAAGCATTTTATATTGTTGTTACTCATGAATTAGTTAATGCATATGTTAAAATTTGTATGTATTTAAAATGTATTTACAAATGTATTTAAATACAATTGATGTATTTTGTATTTAGTATCTAAATACATTCGTAAAATGTATTTATTATTTAGTATTTAAATACATTTCTCCCATGTATTTAGTATTTAGTATTTAAATACATTCAATGTATTTATTGCCCAGCTCTGAGTAAGGGTCTGTTTCAACTCGATCCTGTTGCTCTGAATTCCTTCAGAATGGATTTAAACAAAAAGGGCAGGTTGCTAAATCTGTGGTAAAAATTTGTTTTTGTCTCTGTTTCCTTATAAATCTGTATGTTTCTCTTACAATTTTATTTTCCAATTTATTGCTGTATGCGTGTATGTGTATGTATGTATATATATATATATATATATATATATATATTAGTGATGGATCGAGTGGTCGGTTTTTCACAACCGCCGTTGCGGTTGTGTTTGCGGTTGTCGAATTTTTTCCAACCGCGGTTGCGGTTGCGGTTATCATATACTAGGAAAAATGCGTAATTATTAACTGGATTTAGCCAGTATAGTGCGATTTAGCCACACTTGGTACATAATATATACTAAATAGTATTTATTTAGTAAATACCTTATGTTGAACACAAGTTTTGCAATACACCGCTACCGCTATTTGTGTGTTGCAAAACTTGTGTTCAACATAAGGTATTTACTAAATAAATACTATTTAAATGAAGTATATTCTAAACTTATATAGCTATTATGAAAGAATAGGTCAAATTAATTAAAACCATATTTTGCACTAAGTGTGTTACCAGGATGAGGGACGAGGACCCATCGCACTGTTCATCCCACCTACCACTTTCCCCAGCCTCCACCCATTGGAAAGTTATGGATTATTATTCATTTGAAAAACTGATGTCAAACTTAATGACAGGCAGTGTGAATTTCAAGAATAATATTTTTGCTGCATTTTCACCTTTCAAGCGGCAACGCCTCTCATCGTACAACGTTCCCGTCCACTGAAGAGCTGCTCGCTTGGAATGCTACTTGAAGGCAAGCAAGATATGTTCTTGCAATACAGCAATTAAATTAACTAAGCTTTTACAACCGCAACCGCACTTATGGAACGGCGGTTGCGGTTACGGTTGCGGTGTAGTGCGGTTGCGGTTGCGGTTGCGGTTATTCGATCCATCACTAATATATATATATAATATATATAATATATATATATATGTGTGTGTGTATATGTTATATGTATGTATGTATGCATGTATGTATTATGTATGTATATTATGTATGTATATGTATTTATATTTGGTTATGCGGGTATACATGTGTAGTTGTATTATTGTAATTTTTCCAATTTATATTTATTTTTATTTCTTTATTCTTTTGTGACCTACCGATTTTCAGACAATAATTATAAAAAACCTTTGTAATTTTTCCCTTATGCATATACATATATATATATATATTCCTTATATATTGCGTTATATTTCGTATATATACACTTATATATGTGTATCTATTTTTATAGTTCTTCATATATCATCTAGGCATCATTTTGTTTTCCAATTTATATTTACTTGTACTTTTTATTCGTTTGTGACCATAGTATGCATGATTCAGGACAATAACTAAAAAAACCTTTGGTAATTTTTTCCCTTATAAATTTGTGGCCTCTCTTAAAATTTATTTTTCATTTATTATTATTATTATTTTTTTTGGTTTATTTCTTTATTTCTTTGTGACATATATATCAATTTGACATCATCTATTAAATTGATTGTAAACTTTCCTTTTGAGCTTGAATTTGTAGACGGCCACTTATAATTTTTTGGTTTTTTATCTGTTGGTTTATTTCTTTAGGTATTTAGGTTGTGACGTATATATCACTAGGGCATTATTTTGTAATTTTTTTTTCCAATTTATATTTTATAATTATTTTTATTTCTTTATTCTTTTGTGACCTGTTTCATAAACAAGCCATTTGAATTTATGTTGAATTTCGGCCAAAGTGCTGAAAGTGTCATATTTCCATACAAATGTGTTTGCTCCTCCCACAATTTTTTCTATACTTACTATATATATATATATATATATATATATGTTTTATTTTTGTAATCTATATATTGCCTTGAACTCTCCTTTCACTCCAGTGTTCTGAGGATGTCATTAGACGAAAGCGCTTGAGCACCACTCTGTGTTTCTCTTCCCTTCGTGGTTTATTCATCATAAATATTTTCACGTGTCACTTTCGTGAAATAATTTTCATATAATGAACACCACGCGTTCCTTCGCCTTGCTGTTCCCTCTATTGTCTCCGTTTGTGTCTGTGTTTTCTTCTACATTAATGAAGGGGCACGCAATTCGTATCCGACGAAAGTTTCTACTAATTGTCTGGAGGAGCAGGTCCTTCCCAAGTCCCTCCTTCGATTCGCCTCAGACAAATGGACGACCATCCGTTCAACAACTTTAGCAGAGTAATTTTAAAGAAACATATTGAAGTCACCAGACAAAATGAGTGGTCCACCTTAAAAAATTTAGGCATTGCCAAAACGTAATGTTTTGACTGTTATTCCCCAACCGTGCATCCAACCTTTGTTTGATGAAATTTACAACGAGTACGTCGGAGAACTTCTTCACTTCGAAACATTTTGGATCGCAAATTAAAAGTCTCATTCGAAATAGTCAGTGGAGTAAAAAAGCAAGCTCAAAATGTGTTGTGAACCTTTCTTCGAAAAACATTAGTGACGATGCAAAAAGTGCCCTTGGATTTGGTATGTCCTTTTTTATTGTTAAAAAACCTACTGCTTTACAAATTTGTCATAGTCTTGCTTGTTTTGAAAAAAACAGTGTAACCTTCCTCAGTCTTGGTTAACATAGTTAAAGGCCTTGTCTATGGTGCTGCAAATATTTCTTACGAAGATAACTTTCCTAAACGTTTCCGCAATAGCCTTCACAATTAAAAAAAGATAGTGAGCTCCATATTACTAAAGCAGACAAGGCTAACACCTTAGTCATTATGGACAAAGTGGACTACATTGGAAAGATGAACGAGCTGCTTCAGACCCCGCCACATACGTGAAACTTAGGAAAGAACCGCAGGATGATGTCATCAAATCATTCAATAGTGCTTGAAACGCATTCTCAAAGATCATAAGGACTTAATTCCCCTTTTTGTCCACTTCACCTTCTCTGCCTTACCTTTATGGTCTTATTAAAACCCACAAACCGGGCAACCCTATGCGCCCCTATTATTAGCTCGGTGGGCTCTATTACCTATAAACTTTCCAAATGGCTTGTTAATGTTTTGTCCCCATTCTTGGAACTGTCTTGATTCACACGTAAAAAATTCCATGGATCTTACTGAAAAATTGAATAATGTTCGCATTAATACCAACGATAGATTGATCAGTTTCGACGTTGTTCATTGTTCACAAAAGTGCCGATTGATGATATGCTTGACTTTCTCGCCGAGAATTACATAACTATGATCTGCCATTACCATTACCTGCACATACTCTTTTGGAACTTATTAAGCTTTGTATCAAGGATTGTAAATCACTTTCAATGGCGAGCATTATCAACAAGTTTTTGGAAGGCCATGGCAACCCTTTGTCGCCCCTTCTCTCCAATATTATATGGAGTTTTTGAAATTACTTACATTCCGAGAATCCTGGGGTTGGCATCCTTGGTGCGGTACGTCGACGATATTTTGTGTATCTGGCCCATGAATCGTGACCTGGATGACTTCCTCCTTCAGTTAAATGACCAAGTCCCTCCATTAAATTTACTTTAGAAGTGGAACAAGACAACTCAATCCCGTTTTTGGATGTGCGTGTTCATAGGGATAGCCCGGGTTTTAAGTTTAGTATCTATCGGAAAAAAAACAAACAATTTGTCCTACGTAATTTTACTCTGGACATGACACCCCTATTAAAAAGGCCATATTTCCTCAATGTTTCTCCGCGCTCTTAGGATCGCCAGTCCGGAATACATCGATGCCGAATTGGAAACTATCAACGGTATTGGAAGTGAGCTGTGTTACCCATCTGCGTTCATGGAATCTTGTCTTAATAAGGCTAAACGAACCTTCTATCGTGTGAATAATAACACTCGCACCTTGTCAAAGAATATTTTAGTACTTCCATTTTTCCCGGGTTTCTTAGGCATTGCTAATGTACTTAAACTTTTGGATATCAGTGTAGTTTTTCATATAACAATATTGTGAAAAAACATCATAGTAAAAAATAGCCCTACCAATAATTCAGGCATTATCTATAAAATTGGGTGAAAGCAATGTGATTCCTTTTACATAGGTCAGACGGGAAAGGATTGCAAACGCGTGTAAAACAGCATCAATATTCCGTTAGAACGGGACAGTTGTCGAGTGCCCTTTTTGTCCATTTGTCAGAGTTATCCCATTGTATTGATTGGAATAATGCTTCAGTTTGTGTTCACTCTAGCAACCGTGTTAATAGAAATATTCTTGAGTCGGCTATAATTCAACTTACAAATAACCTTAACATGAGTAAGGGTCTGTTTCAACTCGATCCTGTTGCTCTGAATTCCTCAGAATGGATTTAAACAAAAAGGCAGGTTGCTAAATCTGTGGTAAAAATTTGTTTTTGTCTCTGTTCCTTATAAATCTGTATGTTTCTCTTACAATTTTATTTTCCAATTTATTGCTGTATGCGTGTATGTGTATGTATGTATATATATATATATATATATATATATATATATATATATATATATATATATATATTAGTGATGGATCGAGTGGTCGGTTTTTCACAACCGCGGTTGCGGTTGTGTTTGCGGTTGTCGAATTTTTTCCATCCGCGGTTGCGGTTGCGGTTATCATATACTAGGAAAAATGCGTAATTATTAACTGGATTTAGCCAGTATAGTGCGATTTAGCCACACTTGGTACATAATATATACTAAATAGTATTTATTTAGTAAATACCTTATGTTGAACACAAGTTTTGCAATACACCGCTACCGCTATTTGTGTGTTGCAAAACTTGTGTTCAACATAAGGTATTTACTAAATAAATACTATTTAAATGAAGTATATTCTAAACTTATATAGCTATTATGAAAGAATAGGTCAAATTAATTAAAACCATATTTTGCACTAAGTGTGTTACCAGGATGAGGGACGAGGACCCATCGCACTGTTCATCCCACCTACCACTTTCCCCAGCCTCCACCCATTGGAAAGTTATGGATTATTATTCATTTGAAAAACTGATGTCAAACTTAATGACAGGCAGTGTGAATTTCAAGAATAATATTTTTGCTGCATTTTCACCTTTCAGCGGCAACGCCTCTCATCGTACAACGTTCCCGCTCCACTGAAGAGCTGCTCGCTTGGAATGCTACTTGAAGGGCAAGCAAGATATGTTCTTGCAATACAGCCAATTAAAATTAACTAAGCTTTTACAACCGCAACCGCACTTATGGAACGGCGGTTGCGGTTACGGTTGCGGTTGTAGTGCGGTTGCGGTTGCGGTTGCGGTTATTCGATCCATCACTAATATATATATTATATATATATATATATATATATGTGTGTGTATATGTTTATGTATGTATGTATGCATGTATGTATTTATGTATGTATATATGTATTTATATATGTATGTATATGTATTTATATTTGGTTATGCGGGTATAATGTGTAGTTGTATTATTTGTAATTTTCCAATTTATATTTTTTTATTTCTTTATTCTTTTGTGACCTACGATTTTTCAGACAATAATTATAAAACCTTTGGTAATTTTTTCCCTTATGCATATACATATATATATATATATATCCTTATATATTGCGTTTATATTTCGTATATATACACCTTATAATGTTGTATATATTTTTATAGTTCTTCATATATCATCTATGCATCATTTTGTTTTCCAATTTATATTTACTTGTACTTTTTTATTCGTTGTGACCATAGTATGCATGATTCAGACAATAACTAAAAAACCTTTGGTAATTTTTTCCCTTATAAATTTGTGTGCCTCTCTTAAAATTTATTTTTCAATTTATTATTATTATTATTTTTTTTTGGTTTATTTCTTTATTTCTTTGTGACATATATATCAATTTGACATCATCTATTAAATTGATTGTAAACTTTCCTTTTGAGCTTGAATTTGTAGACGCCACTTATAATTTTTGGTTTTTATCTGTTGGTTTATTCTTTATGGTTATTTAGGTTGTGACGTATATATCACTAAGGCATTATTTTGTAATTTTTTTTTCCAATTTATATTTATAATTATTTTTATTTCTTTATTCTTTTGTGACCTGTTTCATAAACAAGCCATTTGAATTTATGTTGAATTTCGGCCAAAGTGCTGAAAGTGTCATTTTCCATACAAATGTGTTTGCTCCTCCCACAATTTTTTCTATACTTACTATATATATATATATATATATATGTTTATTTTTGTAACCTGTATATTGCCTTGAACTCTCCTTTCACTCCAGTGTTCCTGAGGATGTCATTAGACGAAAGCGCTTGAGCACCACTCTGTGTTCTTTTCCCTTCGTGGTTTTATTCATCATAAATATTTTTCACGTGTCACTTTCGTGAAATAATTTTCATATAATGAACACCACGCGTTCCTTCGCCTTGCTGTTCCCTCTATTGTCTCCGTTTGTGTCTGTGTTTTCTTCTACATTAATGAAGGGGCACGCAATTCGTAGCCGACGAAAGTTTCTTACTAATTGTCTGGAGGAGCAGGTCCTTCCCAAGTCCCTCCTTCCGATTCGCCTCAGACAAATGGACGACCATCCGTTCAACAACTTTAGCAGAGTAATTTTAAAGAAACATATTGAAGTCACCAGACAAAATGAGTGGTCCACCTTAAAAAATTTAGGCATTGCCAAACGTAATGTTTTGACTGTTATTCCCCAACCGTGCATCCAACCTTTGTTTGATGAAATTTACAACGAGTTACGTCGGAGAACTTTTCACTTCGAAACATTTTGGATCGCAAAATTAAAAGTCTCATTCGAATAGTCAGTGGAGTAAAAAAGCAAGCTCAAAATGTTGTGAACCTTTCTTCGAAAAACATTAGTGACGATGCAAAAAGTGCCCTTGGATTTGGTATGTCCTTTTTTATTGTTAAAAAACCTACTGCTTTACAAATTTGTCATAGTCTTGCTTGTTTTGAAAAACAGTGTAACCTTCCTCAGTCTTTGGTTAACATAGTTAAAGGCCTTGTCTATTGTGCTGCAAATATTTCTTACGAAGATAACTTCCTAAACGTTTCCGCAATAGCCTTTCACAATTAAAAAAAGATAGTGAGCTCCATATTACTAAAGCAGACAAGGCTAACACCTTAGTCATTATGGACAAAGTGGACTACATTGGAAAGATGAACGAGCTGCTTCAGACCCCGCCACATACATGAAACTTAGGAAGAACCCGCAGGATGATGTCATCAAATCATTCAATAGTGGCTTGAAACGCATTCTCAAAGATCATAAGGACTTAATTCCCCTTTTTTGTCCACTTCACCTTCTCTGCCTTACCTTTATGGTCTTATTAAAACCCACAAACCGGGCAACCCTATGCGCCCTATTATTAGCTCGGTGGGCTCTATTACCTATAAACTTTCCAAATGGCTTGTTAATGTTTTGTCCCCCATTCTTGGAACTGTCTCTGATTCACACGTAAAAAATTCCATGGATCTTATTGAAAAATTGAATAATGTTCGCATTAATACCAACGATAGATTGATCAGTTTCGACGTTTGTTCATTGTTCACAAAAGTGCCGATTGATGATATGCTTGACTTTCTCGCCCGAGAATTACATAACTATGATCTGCCATTACCATTACCTGCACATACTCTTTTGGAACTTATTAAGCTTTGTATCAAGGATTGTAAATTCACTTTCAATGGCGAGCATTATCAACATGTTTTTGGAATGGCCATGGGCAACCCTTTGTCGCCCCTTCTCTCCAATATTTATATGGAGTTTTTTGAAATTACTTACATTCCGAGAATCCTGGGGGTTGGCATCCCTTGGTTGCGGTACGTCGACGATATTTTGTGTATCTGGCCCATGAATCGTGACCTGGATGACTTCCTCCTTCAGTTAAATGACCAAGTCCCCTCCATTAAATTTACTTTAGAAGTGGAACAAGACAACTCAATCCCGTTTTTGGATGTGCGTGTTCATAGGGATAGCCCGGGTTTTAAGTTTAGTATCTATCGGAAAAAAACAAACAATTTGTCCTACGTACACTTTTACTCTGGACATGACACCCCTATTAAAAAGGCCATATTTTCCTCAATGTTTCTCCGCGCTCTTAGGATCGCCAGTCCGGAATACATCGATGCCGAATTGGAAACTATCAACGGTATTGGAAGTGAGCTGTGTTACCCATCTGCGTTCATGGAATCTTGTCTTAATAAGGCTAAACGAACCTTCTATCGTGTGAATAATAACACTCGCACCTTGTCAAAGAATATTTTAGTACTTCCATTTTCCCGGGTTTCTTAGGCATTGCTAATGTACTTAAACTTTTGGATATCAGTGTAGTTTTTTCATATAACAATATTGTGAAAAACATCATAGTAAAAAATAGCCCTACCAATAATTCAGGCATTATCTATAAAATTGGGTGAAAGCAATGTGATTCCTTTTACATAGGTCAGACGGGAAAGGATTTGCAAACGCGTGTAAAACAGCATCAATATTCCGTTAGAACGGGACAGTTGTCGAGTGCCCTTTTTGTCCATTTGTCAGAGTTACCCATTGTATTGATTGGAATAATGCTTCAGTTTTGTTTCACTCTAGCAACCGTGTTAATAGAAATATTCTTGAGTCGGCTATAATTCAACTTACAAATAACCTTAACATGAGTAAGGGTCTGTTTCAACTCGATCCTGTTGCTCTGAATTCCTTCAGAATGGATTTAAACATAAAGGGCAGGTTGCTAAAACTGTGGTAAAAATTTGTTTTTGTCTCTGTTTCCTTATAAATCTGTATGTTTCTCTTACAATTTTATTTTCCAATTTATTGCTGTATGCTTGTATGTGTATGTATGTATATATATATATATATATATATATATATATTAGTGATGGATCGAGTGGTCCGTTTTTCACAACCGCCGTTGCGGTTGTGTTTGCGGTTGTCGAATTTTTTCCAACCGCGGTTGCGGTTATCATATACTAGGAAAAATGCGTAATTATTAACTGGATTTAGCCAGTATAGTGCGATTTAGCCACACTTGGTACATAATATATACTAAATAGTATTTATTTAGTAAATACCTTATGTTGAACACAAGTTTTGCAATACACCGCTACCGCTATTTGTGTGTTGCAAAACTTGTGTTCAACATAAGGTATTTACTAAATAAATACTATTTAAATGAAGTATATTCTAAACTTATATAGCTATTATGAAAGAATAGGTCAAATTAATTAAAACCATATTTTGCACTAAGTGTGTTACCAGGATGAGGGACGAGGACCCATCGCACTGTTCATCCCACCTACCACTTTCCCCAGCCTCCACCCATTGGAAAGTTATGGATTATTATTCATTTGAAAAACTGATGTCAAACTTAATGACAGGCAGTGTGAATTTCAAGAATAATATTTTTGCTGCATTTTCACCTTTCAAGCGGCAACGCCTCTCATCGTACAACGTTCCCGCTCCACTGAAGAGCTGCTCGCTTGGAATGCTACTTGAAGGGCAAGCAAGATATGTTCTTGCAATACAGCCAATTAAAATTAACTAAGCTTTTACAACCGCAACCGCACTTATGGAACGGCGGTTGCGGTTACGGTTGCGGTTGTAGTGCGGTTGCGGTTGCGGTTATTCGATCCATCACTAATATATATATATATATATATATATATATATATATATATATATATATATATGTCGCGCATAGGTTGTGCGGGCCTCCAGTGTCGCGCATACGTTGTGCGAGCCTCTGCCCGCTTGCGACTTTTTAGGGTTAATGCACTTTGGACAATCCAACGAAGGTGTTCCTTTGTTGGGTAAGCTCGGCCTTGGCCGAGAGTTTCCGAGTATCAATATAAATAGTTCCTACCAAGTTTGTTTTTTTCCTGAAGGGATGAATGGAAACACTTCACTTCAAAAATTGGAGTTTTAGTTCACTCATAAATTCTTTTATTTACAAAGTTTATACAGAATGAGGCACTGATAAATAATCAGAAGTTTACAGGGGGAGAGGTTTTACCTCTTACAGCAACAGCTCAAGCAGGAATTTACAGGGGTAGAGGTTCGACCCCATTTCACAATAGTTAAGGTGGGAATTGAAAGCGAGGAGGCTTGTCCTCCTCGAGTAAGAGTTACGGCAGGAATTTAAAATGAGGAGGCTTGGCCTCCTTGGTCTAAGCCTCAGGCAGGAATTTAAAGTGAGGGGCCTCGGCCTCCTCGGGTGAAGGTTCAGGCAGGAATTTAAGATGAGAGAGGAGCCACCTCTGGTAACAACGGGACAGACAGGAATTTAAAAGGGGGCGAGGTGCAACCTCTGGTATCAAGAGCTCAGGCAGGAATGATTTAATTTACAATACAAGAAATAAATAAGCCTCAATTTTGGGGGAATGCAGTCGAAGGTTAAGCTCCCACTTTAGTTGGAGAGCTAAAGAATTCTGACGTTAAGCATAATTTAAGCAAAAAGTTAAAAAAAAAATTGTACGTACAATATAAGGGAGGGACATTCGCTGTTTACAGCGAACTTCTAATGGCACAAACATGGATACTGTTCAACCATAGAAATGGTAAATCGCATGGTAGTGACACTGCTCTCTCCTGTGAAAAAGGATGTGGTGGTGGAGTGGAAGTTTATTTACAATATATTAAAAAAAATGAAACAGCGACAATTTCGGGTTGGATTAATCAAGGCAATTTAGTGGGAAGAATGATAATTATATTAATGAAATAATAAAAAAAAGAAATCAAGGGAAAAATTTTAAAATTACAGCAAATAAATTAACAAGGTTGAGGTCTGATTACTAGGATTGTAGTGGAAATATTATGTCAACAAAGTACGATAAAGTCCGAAGTTGTCACCTTCAAAAATAAAACAATTATAAGTATGATTAATTGTGGCAATCATACTACATAAACAATCCTATAAACTAATGAACCATCTAAGTTATTTCTGGCATTTCGACATAATTATTTCAGTTAAAGTTCCATTTACAGGATTGAATCTAATTTAAGTAAAATTTTTAGTTTGTCCAACGTTATAGTAACAGGATTTACGGAACCGTGATAAATTCGGAAAGACTTCCAAGGTTAAGATAATTTTAGGGAAAAAGATACATACATAGTAAATAATGGTTAAAAGGAAAATTCAAAATTTAAGGTTCAGGAATTTTCAATTCATCTGGTGACTACTTGAAATGGAGTTTAATCCATCAGTAATGACAGAGATAAGAGTTTCCGAAGATATCATGATTATACAGTAAAAAAACTAATCGTATTCACTATGGTAGATAAAAATTGAATTAAATTTTATTGGTGGACGAAGTCTTCAGCAGTGGGAGCACGGTTGCAGAATGTAAACTTATTTCAAGTCCGAATAAGTTGGTAAAAGATTAAAATTGATTTAAAGAAAAGTAAAATTAATTTATTGAAAACATGAAAATTTATCTAGTTACCGTTTTAGATACTTAGATATTGTTATCCATTAAGAATATGCAGGGAGAAGGAAGATAGAATTACGTAATAGACGATGTATAGACCTTGGGTCGTGTGTATTTGGCACAGAGTGCAAATGCTAGGTGGTTTACCCAAAAATGGGGAAAAGGAATTTATAGTTGAAGTTATACGTGATTGCGTATACGTAGGAAAAAATATGGGTAATACGCGTGTCTAGCTGAGTGGGTATGTACAGTTGTGTGTAGAATATGAAAGTAATTGGTTCATCCCGGGAAGAACTGAATCCTTAGTGGTCAATGGTAAATCATGAAATTTTGAAGAACGGATTAGCTTAGAGGTTGGTTAAAATTAACTTAATAAAACAACAGGCAAGATTATATATTGTAAGCAGCCATTAAGTTTAAATAAATTCAAATAATCCAGAGTAAACATCAATCAGTTATAAGAACATCTTAATGACAATTACTCAAGACTGATTTGAATAAAAAAAAAATCAAAAATAAAAAGTTGAAAATATAACTCAATTATGAGCTATTCTGAACTGAACACTTGTAGGTTATAAGTTCCGTATAATTAAGATTAATTTAAAAATTAAAACAAAAAACAACTTAACCTAAATTGAGGGTATGTTCGGTCATACGGGTGAATTTCACGAACATACGAAGCCAGACAAATCAGCTGCATGGTTAGGTTGTCTTGCGATCGGGCATGTGGGTCATTCGGTTAAAGGTTTTCGCAACATGCCAGGAAGCAATGGACTGACCATACGAGCCTTGCTCACTCAAGAGGAGGTGGTGTATCGGGATTAAGAAGAATGACTTTCACTGGTTTCAGAAAAGGATCCAGGAACAGCCAAAGAGAAAGATTTGCAAAGTAGAAGGCAAGAAGGGCGAAAACATGAATTCGCGGAAGAAAAATGAAAATGATCGATGGAACGATCATATTATGGTAGTGAGGAATATTCCGCGCTTGCCCTTCCGCGCGTACAACTTCCGACGGAGGAGTAGGTTCGGGTTCGCTCCCGGCACCTATGGGCTTAGCCTCGGAATTAGGTGTAAATTCCTCTACCTTTGAAAACAGAATCAAGTCATCTTCCTTAAATAGGGATTTAAGCGAAATGACCAAATCGGAACTTAAGGGAAATGAGTTTTCAAATTTATTTGGAATAGCCAGAACACTGGGAACTTCAAGTTCCGGCCTAACTGTCACTGAAGGAGGTGACTCGCTCTCGATGGAGTCACAGGGGTTTACTGTGAAGACATTCGAGTCTTCGTACTCAAAATTATCAAAAGTATGTTGGTTTTCTAGTTCTTCGTTCGTCGGAACTAGAACGGAACAATTGACAATTGATGAAGAATCTTCCCCATCTGGTAGCAGTTCCTTTTTATTTTGAACTGGTTCCAGGGAGTCCGTCGGGCTCTCTGAAACGAGTCTTTCACCCTCAGCTGAAAAGACCGAAGAATAGGGGTGACAAACATATTCGAAAAGTGAGTTCTTTCCTCGAATTAGGCCTGCTTCTCTATCGGCCCAATAAAAATCGTGCGTAATAAGGAAATTCATCCCCAGGAGTAAGTCTCCATCCCAATTCAATCAGATACGACCACAAATGGGGTCAGATAAGGGACTGAATCAAACTCAATAGGAAGGATGATTTCTCCGGTACTGTATTCTTCCCAGTCATCATCAATGCAGGACAAACGAGAATGCAAATCGAATTTTTCCGTAGCCACCTTGAGTAACTTCTCGCATACGTGTGGTAATGTAATTCGCCTGACAGCATTTCAACAAGAGCCAAAACTGCTTGGTTGTTAACAGAAGTTTTCATGAAAATTTGTGAGCTCTCAATAAGCTCCATTTCAAAAGTCCAAGAAGGCGTCTCCGAAACATGTGAACATGCTTCGTCTGCATCAGCGATGGTTTCGCACGAGGTTGGGGTATTGGGAGGAAAACCAAAATTTGGAATATCGCAATCAGGGGAATCGGGTGACCAACTGGAGAGACATGATGTCTGCAAGTGACAATACGTCTCTACGTGAGCACTTTGCTCTTTAGGAAAAGATTGCTTGCTACACTGCTCCGAACACGAATTAACGGAGTTAAAACAAAACGGAGGGACGGCTTGGTCCTCACTATAGTAATTTAAAAAGAAGTCACTGGGACATGATCGTTTCGTTACTAAACTGTTACTGTCATCATAAACATCACGATGATTAAAAACTGACTCGCCTACAGGACCTTGTGGGGCATTCTCCCCAGCTGCTACTACAGCAGAAAAAGCATCATCTGAAGCAAGATGACGGTCATCATGACCAAAAAAATAAAAAACAGGGTCATCTTTCAGACCACTTAAACGAGGCGGCATTGCCGATTGATCAAAAACAGGGTCATCTTTCAGACCACTTAAACGAGGCGGCATTGCCGATTGATCAAAAACAGGGTCATCTTTCAGACCACTTAAACGAGGCGGCATTGCCGATTGGCCGTTGGCCGAAGTAAACTCAAAACAATTCGGGTCCTGTGGAGAAAAGTTATCATAAACATGGTCATCCTGACCATCTAACGCGTCCTCTTTGGGACATGCATCATCTAAACCAAAAACAACATCAGTAACAGAATTCGCGTCCTTTTTGGGACATGCATGGATATCTGATCCATCTGAATCAAAAACGAGGTCTTCTCGACCAAAGTTCACTGAATGAACTATGTCAACTGAACTAACTGAATCAGTTGAGTCAATGTCCGAATGACTAAAATTACTGACAATTTGAGGAGCAGTGTCTAAATCATCGTACAAGTCATGGCCATCGGGACCAACATGGTTGTCCTGACCATGGTGAGAAGATAAATTCTGATTTTCAACATCGGTTGCACAGCAATCATCCAAGTTGTCTGAATTCACATTTAACAAAGAATTGGTCACATCCCCATTTACATTACAACAATTATTAACGTAAGTATTACACTTACTTTCAACGGAAGTTTCATCATAAAGACTTCCAACAGAAGTACCTTTATAATTATATAAATCAACAATTTCATTGTTGTCTTTACTGTTTTCAACATTAGCATCACAAACACTGTCACAAGATGCTTCACAAAAATCATCATTAGGAGAGGCTGTGAGTTCTCGCCTCGAAGGAAATTCATTTGATGAACAAGCTGGAACCAACGGTTCAGAGACAACTGAGTCAGAGAAGAAAGTTGGGTCAGGATTACCCAAATCTTCCAAGGGTGACGTTTCATCGTCACTATCCAGGTTCTGCTCGGGTGCCTCGCACCAGAGAAGGAAATAACGTCTTTTATCCCATTTAGCGACGAAGCATCCATCCGAAAAGTCGAAATGGAATCCGTAGGGTCGTAGGGATTCTGGGCCAATAATTAAATCACAATCGGGACAATATTCTGACGGCACTAACGAGACATCTATACTAAAAAAACAATAATCAATCCACACATCAAGTTTGGTTTCCGCAATGACGGGAATACGGTTACCCTCGGAATCCCGAACGTATGAAACGGATGGCGGTTCCTTAAAGAGAGGACACAGCAATTTATCCGCTAAAGACGCAGGAACAATACTGGACGAACATTTCGGATCAAAACGACCTAAAAGGGTTTCCTCTGGGCAACGGAGTTTGAAACCGATTTCGAGAAAAAAATATTCACTTTCTGGGGATTCCGAATGTACAGAACTCAAAGAGGAAGTGGATTGGGAAGGTGAGTCAGAATAAGGTACACTCAACGCCTTTCTACCCAGACCAGAAGGGTCAACGGAATCACTCCGATTCTCTACCGAAACATTATCGGGAGATGCGTTTTCGCGCATCTCTGAAGGATAATGACATGATCCATGAATAAAGGAATGAAGGGAAGTCAATAACTGGCGTGTACGTTGTTTAAACCTTTAACGTCAACGTCCCATTTGACGGATCCCTGCCTGTCACAGTACTTCGTGATTCCTGCAGACCGTTATATATATCCTGCCAAAAACTTTAAATTCTACCCAAGACCATTGATATATTTGCCCATTGGACCCATCGATAAGAAAGGTACGGACGCGCGCGGCGTCACCGAAATTTGGGTCACAAGTGTCAAAAGCAAAACTGATTTTATCCGCATCTGTAGTTAGACAACCTCTAAACGAATCGTCAATTTTACCGAACCAATCCTTAAAGGAGGGTTCTACAAATCTATTATTAACGTGACCGCGAAAGTGAGGGACATCAACTGTACGTTTCAGTACGGAAAAGGGAGTTATAAGATTAACAGTAGTGCATGTCAGGGGGGGTAATGGTTTGGACATCGTTAATCATAACACGTGTCGTTGACACGGAAGTGTGTGTGTAAAACAAAAATAACCATGTAAGAGACAAGCAATAAAAAAAAATAAATGGAACAAAGTCTAAGTATTTTGTATAGTTACGAAATAACGTAGAACAAAATGGGCGACTCTGCGTTTACTCCGGATGCCGTAATCGACGAGTAATTTTCGAATCTCCCAACGCTGAAGTCTCGTTGGCAAGGGTCGAAATTCCGTCAAAATCACACACTAGAAAAAAGGGTTACATTATAATAACAATAACATGAATTTTCACTAAAATTAATGAAAAAGGTTTAAATTGAAAAGAATAAAAAAAAGGAACCTAACCGGGTTCAACTAAATAAAAATGTGAGTTATGGGTATAAATATCAGAATTATGACTGATCGCATTTACGTCCCACAACAAAATCTAAAATGATATTATTTAATATCCTCAATAAAAAAAAACAATGCAGATAATTTTATAAAAAGAATTTAAAAATTCAGATTTATAATCTGTTGGAAAAATAAATACGTGAATACTGAATCAATGACAACGTCTGATTAGTACTGTATTTCGTATTACTATCGAACAGTTAATTAAAATCAATTAGTTAAAAAAAATGATTAAGTGTTTATAAAGTCACTTCACTGTTTCACACTAAAAAGGGAAAAATAAAAGTGAATTAATATTACTAAAATTAAAGAAAATGATAATTAAGGAAATGATTTAAAAGTAATAATTAATAATTAAAACTCATCACATAAACGAAGAAGTGGTGGGCTGGTGCCTCCGAGCCTCCACGAAGCTTTGAAGGTCAGCCTCACTCAGCAGCTCAGTTGGTGTGCCGCTCGTGACGTCATCTGATCGCCACGACGGAGCATACAAACGTTGAAGGAAGATTGTAGACAGGAAGACGGTCGAACGGTTGATTGGAGAAAAATACGAACAATAATTCAAAAGTTGATTGAAGAGAAGTTCAAGGGAAATTTTGTAGTAAATATTTGGGGTTGATTGAGAGAGAATTTCAAGGAAGGAATTTCCAAGTAACAAAAGTTGATTGAAGGTCAACGATGAGTTGAATTAAATTGAGGTTGCAGATGGTGGGGTTGGAGTCCAAGTTGAAGAGGTTGCGGTCGACGTCGAATGAGTGAATCCATGAAGTGTTTCAAAAATTGTTCAAAGTAGGGACATCCATTGATGGACGACGGTTTTTTCGGTGGGGGACTGAAACAGTCTCGGTGTTGGGGAACTAAAGCGGTCTCGGTGGGGGACCTCCAGTGTCGCGCATAGGTTGTGCGGGCCTCCAGTGTCGCGCATACGTTGTGCGAGCCTCTGCCCGCTTGCGACTTTTTAGGGTTAATGCACTTTGGACAATCCAACGAAGGTGGTCCTTTGTTGGGTAAGCTCGGCCTTGGCCGAGAGTTCCGAGTATCAATATAAATAGTTTCTACCAAGTTTGTTTTTTTCCCGAAGGGATGAATGGAAACACTTCACTTCAAAAATTGGAGTTTTAGTTCACTCATAAATTTTATTTACAAAGTTTATACAGAACGAGGCACTGATAAATAATCAGAAGTTTACAGGGGGAGAGGTTTTACCTCTTACAACAACAGCTCAAGCAGGAATTTACAGGGGTAGAGGTTCGACCCCATTTCACAATAGTTAAGGTGGGAATTGAAAGCGAGGAG
Source organism: Bathynomus jamesi (assembly GCA_023014485.1). Taxonomy (NCBI): domain Eukaryota; kingdom Metazoa; phylum Arthropoda; class Malacostraca; order Isopoda; family Cirolanidae; genus Bathynomus; species Bathynomus jamesi. The sequence continues at coordinate 1,037,777 of JAJOZX010000646.1, read as the reverse complement.
GCTTGTCCTCCTCGAGTAAGAGTTACGGCAGGAATTTAAAATGAGGAGGCTTGGCCTCCTTGGTCTAAGCCTCAGGCAGGAATTTAAAGTGAGGGGGGCTCGGCCTCCTCGGGTGAAGGTTCAGGCAGGAATTTAAGATGAGAGAGGAGCCACCTCTGGTAACAACGGCCAGACAGGAATTTAAAAGGGGGCGAGGTGCAACCTCTGGTATCAAGAGCTCAGGCAGGAATGATTTAATTTACAATACAAGAAATAAATAAGCCTCAATTTTGGGGGAATGCAGTCGAAGGTTAAGCTCCCACTTTAGCTGGAGAGCTAAAGAATTCTGACGTTAAGCATAATTTAAGCAAAAAGTTAACAAAAAAAGATACTAATTTTTGTAAGGTATACACTTTTGGGTGGCGACATAATGTCGGGGGACCGACATGTACAGAGTACATTAAGTACATAAATTACATTATATTACATACATTAATTACCGTTAATTACAATTTTAGCAATTTGTTAATTGACATATCTAATACTGAAGTAATCTGAATAGGTAACACAATTTAAACAATGAAGGAGAGTTCTCCGTTGTTTTATAATTTAAAGGGGATTAACGACAATTTATATATTTATAGTTAACAGTGATTACGCCAAATTATGTCAAATATTATTAGAGAATGGTTGGTTATATATTTGAAAGTCTAATTAGCCAGCGATGAGGAAAGCGGAGAAAGATACGGTGTACTTTTCATTTGAAAGTACACGGACATTAATGATAACGTAAGACATAAGTAACGGAATTTGAATGACAATTAGGTAGAAGTAGTAAGTACAGATAATGAGAACGTGGGTAACTATGTAGTAGATTAACCAGTAGCCTGGCAGGGAACAATATGGTATATTATAATAATATAACATCACATCTTAACGTTATAAATTGGTAGCAGAGGCAAGAGAGAAGAGCTCGAATTCAGAGGCTCGCTTTTGACGACGTAATCGGAATTCGAGCCTTCGTCTCAGCAATAATAGACAACTTGCGAGTGGGTGAAATAATAAAAAAGAAAATAAAACAAAAAAGAATACATGTACGTATCATGATCGTCAATAGACATGTACGACTGCACACGGTAGTGTACACATATTCGTCACACAATAGGTTGTGTGCGTAATATAGACACGAGTAAACATAGACTGATAAGTTGATAGAGAATAACTAGACAATGGGTAATAGGTAATAAAATAGGTAATAGGTGATAAAATTAGTAAAGGACAACGGTCAAGAAGGAACATGGATGTATGAATGAGTATGGTTGCATAACACCGACAGGACACACATATAAATAATGACTCATAGAGAGTGAAGTTATTATTATTATTATTATTAAAGAATTTACCATACATTGAATACGAAAGATATCCACATACTAAACACGTGATTCAGTATTCAAGGTATGGAAGGAAATTAAGTTACTTTATGACGTCAGAGTGATTCACTCTGTACGTACAATATAAGGGAGGGACATTCGCTGTTTACAGCGAACTTCTAATGGCACAAACATGGATACTGTTCAACCATAGAAATGGTAAATCGCATGGTAGTGACATATATATATATATGTGTGTGTGTGTATATGTTTATATGTATGTATGTATGCATGTATGTATTTATGTATGTATATATGTATGTATATGTATTTATATTTGGTTATGCGGGTATACATGTGTAGTTGTATTATTTGTAATTTTTCAAATTTATATTTATTTTTATTTCTTTATTCTTTTGTGACCTACCGATTTTTCAGACAATAATTATAAAAACCTTTGGTAATTTTTTCCCTTATGCATATACATATATATATATATTAGGGTGTCTCTTATTTTCGAAGTGTTGATTTTTTTAGGTTGCGACCCCTCAACCAGTTCCATTGGTTGAAAAAACATCACATATAAATTGTTTTTGGATTGAACAATTTCTAGAGGTCGCCCCCGCTTATTAAAGTTCATAAAATATAGTTATTATTTATGCAATTAATATTTGAAATTACTAGCAGTTGTCAAGTATACTAAACATATGTTTTTAATTACTTAATCATCATATTTATGATGAATTCAATTAAATGAATATATTAGAGATAATTGACAAGTTTGTAACTGAAAATATTGCTTGATAAGACAAGATCAACCTGTTTAAACATGTTTCATCAAGAATGCTCCAGATTATGTTGCAATTGTTTATTTGTTATCATTCAGTGTTCTGCTGTCATAAGTAAAAGGTGTGTAACTGTGTATCACTATACTTCTTTTTGCTATTATCAGATAATAAACTGTTATTTATATTTTTCACAATTATTTATACTGATTTTGTTATTAGTGTTTGAAAAAATTTAATGAATTTAATGAAAAAATTAGAATTTATGCTCTTATACACATATTATGAAGTTTTAAACAATGTTGCTATTTGTCACAAAGAATTTAATTTAGTTCAATGGGAACTTAAGGAGCATTTCCATGGAGAATGTTCTATGACAGTCCACTGGGATGGCAAGATGATGGAGGACCTCACCTCGCACAAGCACATTGATCGTCTCCCAGTACTTGTGTCAGGACCTGGTGTTGAACAGCTGCTTGGTGTCCCAAAATCCCAAACTCAACTGGAGAAGCACAAGCTGAAGCCGTCTTTAACTGCCTGAATGAGTGGTGAATTACAGAGAGAGTAAAAGCAATTTGTTTCGATACAACAGCTTCAAACACGGGTCAATATAGTGGAGCCTGTGCTCTCATCGAAGCAAAATTGGGACATGATGTTTTGTACTTGCCTTGTAGACACCATGTTTTAGATTTATTGTTGGGAGCTGCATTTGAAGCAACATTGGGATCTACATCAACTGGTCCAGAGATATTGATCTTTAAGCGTTTTCGTGACAATTGGACTTCTGTTGATCAAAGCCAGTTCCAAACAGGTGAGACAGACACGATTACTAAAGAAGCAATTATCCAGTCTAAAACTGAACTAATTCAGTTTGCTAGATCCCAGGCACCTATGCTACGGGATGACTATCAAGAACTTTTGGATCTGTCCATCATCTTTCTTGGAGGTGTCCCCAATAAAGGCATCAAGTTTCGTGCACCAGGTGCCATGCATCGAGCTCGCTGGATGTCCAAAGCGCTCTATTCTATCAAGATGTGGCTTTTTCGAAACCAGTTCAAGATGACTAAGACTGAAGAACGAGGAATTCGAGATCTTTCCCTTTTTTCTGTTCTCATCTATATGAAGGCTTGGACAACATCCTCACTCCCTATTGAAACCCCATTTAATGACTGGCTCCTTATGAGGTCATTGATTAATTATCCTAACAAAAAGATTTCTGATGCAACTAAAAAAAAGCTCCCTAACAACTTATGGTACCTGTCTGAAGAAGCAGTTGGTCTTGCTTTCTTTGATGAGCGAATTACTACAGATGTAAAGAAACGCATGGTAAAGGCATTAGAAGATGAGTCCACTGATAGACCACCCAAGCGTCCTCGGATTCCTGAATCGACCTTCTGCTCTGGTGAGGGACTACACCAACTTGTTACAAGAAATACTAGAGAATTCTTTACTAAGCTGAATTTGCCAGAAGGATTTCTGAACAAGGCACCCAGCACTTGGACATCCAACTGTGAATATTTAAGGGCCAGAGCTATTGTTGCAGCTCTATCTGTTGTAAATGACCGGGCAGAACGTGCAGTAGCTTTAGTTCAAGAGCTGAATAAGAAATTGACAGTGGGGGAAGAGCAGCTCCAGTTCCTGCTCCAAATTGTTGCAAAACACCGCCAGAGTCACCCAGTTCCATCAAAAACTGTTCTTCTCAAAAAATAACCATCAATGAGGTCGCACCTTAAAATACATCATATTGTAAAGGGTGATCCAGAGAAATGGGACCCAAAAGAAACCCCTGTAACTCTTAAAGTATAAGTCCTTTTATAAAATCATACGCATCATTCGAAAGAGGATAGTTACAAGTTTGTACAGGATTGTATATGTTTTGACAATACAAGACAAGATAAGATACAAAACAAAATAAAAGTGTTAGTTAAAACTAACCCTTCAAGATGACTGCATGGACTGTGGAACAGCTGCGTTTCATAACTGAGCAATATTATGAGCATGGAAGAAGTGTAGTTTCAGCTCAAAGATCTTTCAAGACAAATTTTCAGATGTCAAAATCACCTAAGAAAGTAATCCGTCGGTGTGTCAGAAATTTTTCCCTAACTGGCAGCATTGGAAAAAGAAAACCAACTGGAAGAGTGCGTACAACAAGGATAGACGAGATCATTAACAGAACTCATGAAATTGTACAGGATAATCCTAACATAAGCATCAGACGTGCTTCTCAGCTGTTAGGAGTTGGATATGGAACAACACACCGTATATTCAAGCAAAATTTAATGCTCTTTCCATATAAAATTCAAACAGTGCAACAACTAAACGATGGAGATTTCGCACGAAGACGACAATTCTGTCAATGGATCCAACAGAAGGTAAATGACACCACCAATTTTCTAGCAACTTTGATTATGTCAGACGAAGCCCATTTTCACTTGAATGGAACTGTAAACAAACAAAATTGTCGTTTCTGGGCAACAGAAAATCCATTGAATATTACCGAAGTCCCGTTGCATAGTCAGCGTGTAACTGTTTGGTGTAGTTTTACTGCATCTCAGATCATAGGGCCGTACTTTTTCGAGGATTCCACCGGAAACACGGTCACTGTAAATGGTGATCGCTACGAAAAAATGTTGACCGATTTCCTTATTCCTAAATTAAGAGATCTTTGTCTAGAAAACAAACTGGTTCCAACAAGACGGAGCTACCTGCCATACCACGAGGAACTGCATGGCAGTTTTGCGTCAAACGTTTCCAGGCGAGTTAATCTCAAGATTTGGAGACGTTGAATAGCCCGCAAGGTCTCCGGATTTTTCTCCCTTAGATTATTATCTCTGGGGATATTTAAAGAGTAGGGTCTACAGAAATAACCCAACGACCTTGCAAGAATTGAAGGCCGCCATCACAAATGAGATACAGGCCATACCACCGCACACTCTTGCAAAAGTGATGCAGAACTTACAAGCGAGAACACTGGAATGCTTGGCAACTAATGGAGCACATTTGAAAGGAGTCATTTTAAAAAAAATAAATATTTCATAATAAACTTGTAACTCTACTCTTTCGAATGATATATAGTTTTTATTAAAGGAATTAAATATTAAGAATATTTGGCTTTTTTTTATGGGTCCCATTTATCTGGATCACCCAGTATAATCATTGTATATTAAATAAATGTTGTATAAGGAAATAATGCTAATTAAAGTAATTGAAGTATGTAAATAGCACTGGCATTTTGAATTTATCTCTATATAATAAACTAATGGTTTTTTTTTGTAGCAATGCTTCATTGCTGATTGTATATAAAAAAAGAGCCAGGAAGGATTTTGGATAGGAGAAAAAGGATTGGGATAAAGAAGGATTGAGGACCAAAGGATGGATTATAACAACATCAAGGATAGGTTAGGAAAGGATCAATGATAAATAAGAAGGCCTATACTTATAAAAACGAATCAAACTAAAAAAAGAAGGAAGGAATTATGTGTATAATGAGCATAATCATATGTCAGGAGCTATTATGCCATGGTCACCATTTATTAGCCGGGGGCGACCCCTAAATATGAGCCAATTTGTGTCAAACTTTCAAGTTTTAGTTTTATGCTAAATGGAACTATTTTAGGGGGCGCAGATAAAATAATTCAACATTTCAATTTTTGACTGCCCAATAAGAGACCCTAATATATATTCCTTATATATTGCGTTTATATTTCGTATATATACACTTATATATGTTGTATATATTTTTATAGTTCTTCATATATCATCTAGGCATCATTTTGTTTTCCAATTTATATTTACTTGTACTTTTTTATTCGTTTGTGACCATAGTATGCATGATTCAGACAATAACTAAAAAACCTTTGGTAATTTTTTCCCTTATAAATTTGTGTGCCTCTCTTAAAATTTATTTTTCAATTTATTATTATTATTATTATTTTTTTGGTTTATTTCTTTATTTCTTTGTGACATATATATCAATTTGGCATCATCTATTAAATTGATTGTAAACTTTCCTTTTGAGCTTGAATTTGTAGACGCCACTTATAATTTTTGGTTTTTTATCTGTTGGTTTATTTCTTTATGGTTATTTAGGTTGTGACGTATATATCACTAAGGCATTATTTTGTAATTTTTTTTTCCAATTTATATTTATAATTATTTTTATTTCTTTATTCTTTTGTGACCTGTTTCATAAACAAGCCATTTGAATTTATGTTGAATTTCGGCCAAAGTGCTGAAAGTGTCATTTTTCCATACAAATGTGTTTGCTCCTCCCACAATTTTTTCTATACTTACTATATATATATATATATATATATATATGTTTATTTTTGTAACCTATATATTGCCTTGAACTCTCCTTTCACTCCAGTGTTCCTGAGGATGTCATTAGACGAAAGCGCTTGAGCACCACTCTGTGTTTCTTTTCCCTTCGTGGTTTTATTCATCATAAATATTTTTCACGTGTCACTTTCGTGAAATAATTTTCATATAATGAACACCACGCGTTCCTTCGCCTTGCTGTTCCCTCTATTGTCTCCGTTTGTGTCTGTGTTTTCTTCTACATTAATGAAGGGGCACGCAATTCGTATCCGACGAAAGTTTCTTACTAATTGTCTGGAGGAGCAGGTCCTTCCAAGTCCCTCCTTCCGATTCGCCTCAGACAAATGGACGACCATCCGTTCAACAACTTTAGCAGAGTAATTTTAAAGAAACATATTGAAGTCACCAGACAAAATGAGTGGTCCACCTTAAAAAATTTAGGCATTGCCAAACGTAATGTTTTGACTGTTATTCCCCAACCGTGCATCCAACCTTTGTTTGATGAAATTTACAACGAGTTACGTCGGAGAACTTCTTCACTTCGAAACATTTTGGATCGCAAAATTAAAAGTCTCATTCGAAATAGTCAGTGGAGTAAAAAAGCAAGCTCAAAATGTGTTGTGAACCTTTCTTCGAAAAACATTAGTGACGATGCAAAAAGTGCCCTTGGATTTGGTATGTCCTTTTTTATTGTTAAAAAACCTACTGCTTTACAAATTTGTCATAGTCTTGCTTGTTTTGAAAAACAGTGTAACCTTCCTCAGTCTTTGGTTAACATAGTTAAAGGCCTTGTCTATGGTGCTGCAAATATTTCTTACGAAGATAACTTTCCTAAACGTTTCCGCAATAGCCTTTCACAATTAAAAAAAGATAGTGAGCTCCATATTACTAAAGCAGACAAGGCTAACACCTTAGTCATTATGGACAAAGTGGACTACATTGGAAAGATGAACGAGCTGCTTCAGACCCCGCCACATACGTGAAACTTAGGAAGAACCCGCAGGATGATGTCATCAAATCATTCAATAGTGGCTTGAAACGCATTCTCAAAGATCATAAGGACTTAATTCCCCTTTTTTGTCCACTTCACCTTCTCTGCCTTACCTTTATGGTCTTATTAAAACCCACAAACCGGGCAACCCTATGCGCCCTATTATTAGCTCGGTGGGCTCTATTACCTATAAACTTTCCAAATGGCTTGTTAATGTTTTGTCCCCCATTCTTGGAACTGTCTCTGATTCACACGTAAAAAATTCCATGGATCTTACTGAAAAATTGAATAATGTTCGCATTAATACCAACGATAGATTGATCAGTTTCGACGTTTGTTCATTGTTCACAAAAGTGCCGATTGATGATATGCTTGACTTTCTCGCCCGAGAATTACATAACTATGATCTGCCATTACCATTACCTGCACATACTCTTTTGGAACTTATTAAGCTTTGTATCAAGGATTGTAAATTCACTTTCAATGGCGAGCATTATCAACAAGTTTTTGGAATGGCCATGGGCAACCCTTTGTCGCCCCTTCTCTCCAATATTTATATGGAGTTTTTTGAAATTACTTACATTCCGAGAATCCTGGGGTTGGCATCCCTTGGTTGCGGTACGTCGACGATATTTTGTGTATCTGGCCCATGAATCGTGACCTGGATGACTTCCTCCTTCAGTTAAATGACCAAGTCCCCTCCATTAAATTTACTTTAGAAGTGGAACAAGACAACTCAATCCCGTTTTTGGATGTGCGTGTTCATAGGGATAGCCCGGGTTTTAAGTTTAGTATCTATCGGAAAAAAACAAACAATTTGTCCTACGTACACTTTTACTCTGGACATGACACCCCTATTAAAAAGGCCATATTTTCCTCAATGTTTCTCCGCGCTCTTAGGATCGCCAGTCCGGAATACATCGATGCCGAATTGGAAACTATCAACGGTATTGGAAGTGAGCTGTGTTACCCATCTGCGTTCATGGAATCTTGTCTTAATAAGGCTAAACGAACCTTCTATCGTGTGAATAATAACACTCGCACCTTGTCAAAGAATATTTTAGTACTTCCATTTTTCCCGGGCTTCTTAGGCATTGCTAATGTACTTAAACTTTTGGATATCAGTGTAGTTTTTTCATATAACAATATTGTGAAAAACATCATAGTAAAAAATAGCCCTACCAATATTCAGGCATTATCTATAAAATTGGGTGTAAGCAAAGTGATTCCTTTTGCATAGGTCAGACGGGAAAGGATTTGCAAACGCGTGTAAAACAGCATCAATATTCCGTTAGAACGGGACATTGTAGCCCTGTTCAAAAATCAACTTTTTCTTATTTTCATATGTTTCTGTACTTTTTCCCATGCCTTTTGACCTGAAAAGGCCGAAAATCACAACCATTTTGACCTAGATTGTTGGGAAGCATTGCCGCATGGAGCTTTAAGTTTTCTGCCTTGAAATCGGCCAAAAGCACCAGTTCCGGGGTCCCTTGAATCATGTTTTGCACTATAACTTTTTATCTAAACAAGATAGAGCAACAAAATAGGCACCAAATTAAAGTGTTTTTAATCCTCTTTCTAACTTATACAATTATGATAGTCTTGGAGCAAGAAATGGCACATTGGTACATACAAAGATTTCAGAAGTATCAAAAAATTCGTTTTCTCACACTCAAGGCAGACAAGGCGCCTTATTCATGACACAAATTTGAGATTAACATTTTGTCACAAGTCTAATCGATCAAGAAGTGAAAGCATTACATGATGATTAATTTCATAATGACATTTACACAGTCAGTTGTTGAGAGTTTGTTTCTTGAAGCTGTCAAAGCGGCGTCTGTTGAACTCCACAGCTTGAAGGAGATAGTCCCTTTGCTTGGCATCTGTTGTTATGACATTTGCAAAGTCGCTCATCATCTTGACACCACGTTCAGCAATGTCATTCACCGCTTTCAGATTCTTAACATAGTCCAACGCTTTTCTGTAGTCCTCATTCTGTGGCCAAGACGTGACAGGTTCCAGAAGCCACTCGGATCCAATGTTCAGTGTGTCCAGCAGGAAATGTGATTCTGGGCCAATGAGATCAACCAGGGTGGTCTTAGCTGTGACTCTCTGGAATAGAGGCTTTCCTGTTCTGAAGCTGTCTGGCTTCTCAGTGGCATGTAACTGGGCAGCAATGTCGTGCTTCAATGTGTCACTCAATCTACTGCTGAACAGGGCAAATGGCACGACTTCCTGCGTCAGGTACCATTTGTGGTTTTCCATCTTATTAAGTACTGCATCAGCAAGCTCTGGGTCAGTTTTCTTGTACTTCAACATGTCCTGGATTAGACTTAGATAATTCACGGGAGCATCTGCAGCAGACATTGACATCATCCATACAGGAGTGTAGAACAGCGCAAGGAAGGTGTTGAGTCTTTCCAGCTTTGATACAGTGTCTTCGTCGTACTCAAGTTGATCTGCAAACATCAGCATTTTCATGGAGTACAGGTTTCTGGCCATCCATCTGGCCTGATGAATGGCGCCTGGTCGACTCCAGTGAATACCTCGAGGAGGCGTTCCTCCAAGAACAATGACTGTCAGTTCAGCCATTTCCCTGTAGTCGGCTCTTGGAAGTCTTTCTGCTGTTAGAATGTCTTGGAGTATTTCTTCACTGTTCTTCTTCTTTTCCTTCAGCCATTTGCTGTTGATAGCCAGCATCTTTGGGTTTTCCTTGGACAAGTCCGTCCAAACATCCTTCAGATGCTCAAACCAGGATTATCTGGCCCCTTCACCTTCCCAAACAGCTTCTCCCAAACTGCTCCTACTAGGATTTCCAGGATGTGATGTCGACAGGCCAGATAAAACACCTTTTTGTTCAGCATTTTCTCTAGCAGTTTGGCAGCTCCTCTGTGAACTCCACTGTTACTGGATGTAGTGTCAAAAACAAGGGCAGTAACATTATCCGTAAGTTCCCATGTCTCCAGCAAATCCATTGAAGCCTCAGCCTAAGCTGTGCCAGAAGAATTGTCGATGACAGGTACTCCCAATAACTTTCCTTCAGTGTATGAAGGTGGACCAGACACTAGCACAGCTAAAGTCTCTGAGGTACTTCCAGGTTCACTGCCCAAGACATCTTTGAGCAACTTTCCATCCCAGTGTAAGGCAGCGTACTGTGGTTTTTTTCACAAAACTTGGACATGTGACTCTGGCTGATATTATACCTGGACAGCATTCTGTTGCGACGTGTTGTTGAGGTTGAGATGACGAAGTTATCCAGACCAGCCCCTCCAGCTTTCAAGGTGGCAGAAACCATGGCAGTAACTTGATTGTCTGATAAACCAAGACGATCAGCTGTATTGCAGATGACATCACATTCCATGACCTTCCTTGGAAACGTCAAAGTCACACTAGTCACAGTGTCTTGATGGTGAGAACATCCAGGACGAGGCTGATGGTAATCCATGTCCTCTGTGTTAGCGTCGTTGTCAGTTGAGTCACCCCAGGTAATGTCATCCACATGAACAACTGCCTCTTGTTCTGCTGCAGCTGTAAAATAGTACAACATGTTAAGACAGTAATTGTTAAGTACATGCTAAATATCGCAATGGAGTAAAACTTAAAACTTTTTGTAACGTTCAAAGTAATTAGTTTTACCTTGTTCTTGTCTATGCTGCAGTCTTTCATTCCTCGCTGCTTGCTGCAGGGATCTTGTCTCAAAAATCTTGTCATGACCAGACATATGACCTTTCCTCTCAGTCTTTTGGTCTTCGTAGAACCTGATATCCTCATCTTTCTTCTCTCTGGATAACAGTCTGTTGTTCTGTATTTCCTGGATTGCATCTGGAGCTCCTATATCGAACAGGCTGTCTAATTCCAGCACAAATGCTCCTCTTTTTCCTCCAGGGTTACTTGCTCTTCCTTTGCTTTTCACCAGAGCACGATGTTTCTCATGTAGTTTCATGAAGAGCTTCATTGCGTTGTACTTGGTCATTGTCTTGATCCTAGCCATCTGCCAGAATGGGATGATAGATTCAACTGTTTCATATGCAAGGTCTTGAACCATGGGCCTCCCTGCATTTTCCGGTAAATTCTGAAGATTAAGGAAATACTGGAACGCCTGTCTGTTGGTGGGAAGCTGGGAACCACTGATAAAAGCTGAAGGGTATCCAACCAGGAAAGTTTCAGTGAGAGATCTGGTAGATGGCCCAGTTGACACCTGCCTGTGGACAGTACGTGGAGGTTCTGAGATATCAACTGTGCGCCCACGGAGCTCCCTCAGCTCCTTGCTTAATGCCATTGTGAAGTTGTAACTTATAGATGGTTTTCTAGATTCTGATTGAGTTTCTGTTGTTTCCTGGAAAATGATAGATAATTATTATTATTATTATTATTAATTATTATTTATTTATTTATTATTATTATTATTATTATATTATTATTATTATTTATTAATTTTATGCTCTTTCATTTGATACCTAATTTGTTGCTCTATCTTGTTTAGATCAAAAGTTAAAGTGCAAAACATAATTCAAGGGACCCCGGAATTGGCGCTTTGGCCGATTTCAAGGCAGAAAATTTAAAGCTCCATGCGGCAATGCTTCCCAACATCCTAGGTCAAAATAGTTGTGATTTTCGGCTTTTTCAGGTCAAAAAGCATGGGAAAATGTACAGAAACATATGAAAATAAGAAAAAGTTGATTTTTGAACAGGCCTAACGGGACAGTTGTCGAGTGCCCTTTTTGTCCATTTGTCAGAGTTATCCCATTGTATTGATTGGAATAATGCTTCAGTTTTGTTTCACTCTAGCAACATTGTTAATAGAAATATTCTTGAGTCGGCTATAATTCAACTTACAAATAACCTTAACATGAGTAAGGGTCTGTTTCAACTCGATCCTGTTGCTCTGAATTCCTTCAGAATGGATTTAAACAAAAAGGGCAGGTTGCTAAATATGTGGTAAAAATTTGTTTTTGTCTCTGTTTCCTTATAAATCTGTATGTTTCTCTTACAATTTTATTTTTCAATTTATTGCTGTATGCGTGTATGTGTATGTATGTGTATGTATGTATGTATATAATATATATATATATATATATTATATATATGATGAATAAAACACGAAGGAAGGAAACACAAAATGGTGCTCAAGCGCTTTCGTCTAATGACATCCTCAGGAACAGTGTTCCTGAGGATGTCATTACGACGAAGCGTTGAGCACCATTTTGTGTTTCCTTTCCTTCGTGGTTGGTTTTATTCATCATAAATATTTTTCACGTGTTACCTTCGTGAAATAATTTTCATATATATATATGTATGTGTGTGCGTGTATGTATATATATATATATATATATATATATATATATATATATATAATATATATATATATAATATGTGTGTGTGTGTATAGTTTATATGTATGTATGTATGCATGTATGTATTTATGTATGTATATATGTATGTATATGTATTTATATTTGGTTATGCGGGTATACATGTGTAGTTGTATTATTTGTAATTTTTCCAATTTATATTTATTTTTTTTCTTTATTCTTTTGTGACCTACCGATTTTTCAGACAATAATTATAAAAACCTTTGGTAATTTTTTCCCTTATGCATATATATATATATATATATTCCTTATATATTGCGTTTATATTTCGTATATATACACCTTATATATGTTGTATTTTTATAGTTCTTCATATATCATCTAGGCATCATTTGTTTTCCAATTTATATTTACTTGTACTTTTTTATTCGTTTGTGACCATAGTATGCATGTTCAGACAATAACTAAAAAACCTTTGGTAATTTTTTCCCTTATAAATTTGTGTGCCTCTTCTTAAATTTATTTTTCAATTTATTATTATTATTATTTTTTTTTTTGGTTTATTTCTTTATTCTTTGTGACATATATCAATTTGGCATCATCTATTAAATTGATTGCAAACTTTCCTTTTGAGCTTGAATTTGTAGACTCCACTTATAATTTTTGGTTTTTTATCTGTTGGTTTATTTCTTTATGGTTATTTAGGCTGTGACGTATATATCACTAAGGCATTATTTTGTAATTTTTTTTTCCAATTTATATTTATAATTATTTTTATTTCTTTATTCTTTTGTGACCTGTTTCATAAACAAGCCATTTGAATTTATGTTGAATTTCGGCCAAAGTGCTGAAAGTGTCATTTTTCCATACAAATGTGTTTGCTCCTCCCACAATTTTTTCTATACTTACTATATATATATATATATATATGTTTATTTTTGTAACCTATATATTGCCTTGAACTCTCCTTTCACTCCAGTGTTCCTGAGGATGTCATTAGACGAAAGCGCTTGAGCACCACTCTGTGTTTCTTTTCCCTTCGTGGTTTTATTCATCATAAATATTTTTCACGTGTCACTTTCGTGAAATAACTTTCATATATATATATATATATATATATATATATATATATATATATATATATATCTACACACACAATATATATATATATATATATATATATATATATATATATATATATATATATATATATATATATATACACACAATATATATATATATATATATATATATATATATATATATATATATATATATATATACACAATATATATATATACACAATATATATATATATATATATATATAATATATATATATATATATATATATATATATATACAATATATATATAATATATATATAGATATACACACACACAATATATATATATATATATATATATATATATATATATTAATATATATATAATATATATACAGGCAGGCCCCGTTATATGCGATTCCGATATATGTGAAATTCAATTTAATGCGAGTTGTACATTGGCACCAATTCTTATTTAATTAATGCGAGTATCAAATTTAATTTAGCGCGATTTTTGGCGCCAATATATACGAAACATACATATTCGCATACGTATATAATCATATGTACGGTACGCACGTACTTACGTACTGTTCACACAACCTGTACTCAGTATCGCTGTTGTTTCCATGCTGTGCATATCGTTATATTTGGCATAAGTATACGTATACTTACAAACCTCCATTCTAAAAGATGAGTTGTAAAAGAAAGAGTGAAGCTAAAAGTGAAAATCCTAAAAGGAAGCGAACAGTTATTTCCTTAGAAACAAAATTAGACATAATTAAACAATATGAAAGTGGTGCTATTAGTAAATGTAAAATTGCTCGAGACCACGCTATTAATGAATCCACTGTGCGGTGTATTTTAGAAAAATCAAAACAATATAAGGAACAAGGCGAAACTGCTTCAACTTCAGATTTAAAAACAACTAGAAACAGAAGCTCTACAATGATTGAAATGGAACGCCTCTTATCTATATGGATTGAAGATTGCAATCAAAAAAGAATTCCGATAAGTAAAGCGGCTGTAAAAACTAAAGCGTTGACTCTCTTCAAATTAAAATGTCAAAACATACAAAAAATTTTTATCCTTAATTTTTTAAATTGTTGGCAACAATCTCGTATTTTACAGAGGTTACTTGTTTCGATATATGCGATTTCGCTTTATGCGACGTTTTCCGTGCACGCATTACTCGCATATAACGGGGCCTGCCTGTGTATATATATATATATATATATATATATATATATATATATATATATACTTACTTACTTCGTAGCCCCCGGGTTCTCTTATGCGAACCCGGCGGCACTCAGGTATCCCGCGACCACCGTGGGACGGGTCCATAGGTCTCGTAGAGAGGTAATGTTGGAGTTGTGTCTTTGTTGAGAGAGAGTGTGGCAGTGTTGGAGTAGGTGTTCTGTGTCCTCAGGGTGGAGGTAGCATTTTTGACAGGTGGAGGTGTCAGCTAGGTGGAGTCTGTGTCTGTATTGTTGGAGGGAGGGGTGGTGCCTGAACGGAGCCTGGCCAGAGTAACTCTTGTTTTCCTTGGGAGGGTTTGTTCGCTCTGATGGACTACAGGGGGAGTATCGTGAAGGACAGTGTTGTGTGGTTGGTCGAGTAGGTATTTCCGGGTAAATTCTGTGTGGAGATGTTTAATGGGGTTGATGTTTAGGGGAGGAGGGGGGATATTGTTCAGTAGCTGCGAATAGTGAGCAGCAGGGGTACGTTTTTTGTTGCGGGGTGGGGGATTGTGTAATGTGAGATGGTGACAGGGGTGGTCTGGGGCCAGTGCTCTGGAGAAGAATTGAGTCCCTGTCATGTTCATGTGGTGTTCGATGGGGAGTATTTTCGTATCTGCATGTAGATGTGGGATGGGTGTGGTTCGGAGGCAGCCAGTAATGCTTCTGAGACCTCTGTTTTGTGTGGTCTGTATCTTTGTCTGGTTTGTGTGGGAGATGGACGGGGACCAGGCGGGGGCAGCGTAAGTTAGGGTAGTACGTACAAACTGTTTGTATAGGATACTAAGGGATTCCTTCTGCTGACCGAATGTTGTGGAGGTGAGTGTTCTGAGAGCGTTGAGTTTTTTTGTTGCTTTGGAGCAAATGTTTGATATGTGAGGGGAAAAGGACATGTGTGTGTCTAGGGTGAAGCCAAGGATTGTTGGGGTTTTGTTTAGAGGTAGGGGATGTCCCATGAGGGTGACTCTCGGGTGTGCTTGGGATTCGTGGCGGTCTGAGGTTAGGAGGGTGATGGAGGATTTTTGAGGGGATGCTGACATCCTATTATTAGTCAGCCAGAGTTCCAGATTAGTAATGTACTGCTGGATCAGGCGTGTGGCGGTGTTACGGTTATGGTGTTGTGCTGTTATGTCAGGTCATCTGCATAGGAGGAAACGTGGACATGGGGGGAGAGAGGTTGTGGGAGGTCGTGCATGAAAAGGTTGAAGAGGATTGGAGAGAGTATGGAGCCCTGTGGGACGCCATTGTATAGTCTGTAGGTTTTGGATGAGTGTTGTTTGTATATGACTTTGCCAAGTCGGCCTGCAATGAGATTAGTAAGCCATTTCTTGTCATTGGTGGGGATTTCGAGATCAATAATCTTTTGTGCAAGAATGTGGCGTGGGACAGTGTCGAAAGCTTTGTTGATGTCGATGGCAACAAGGACTGTGCGGGCAGGGGGGGATAGTTGGTTGAAGCCATCTAGGATGTGTTGGGTTAGGTTTGTAAGAAGCGTTGTGGTGGAGTGGGCGGACCTGAAGCCGTGTTGGGTTTGTGAAAATGTAATGTGTGGTTGTATGCGTCTTAATATCAGTTTTTCGAGGACTTTGGAAATGGTTGAGAGAAGGGAGATTGGCCGGTATGAAGCAGGTAGGTTGGGGGTTTATTGGGTTTCAGTATCGGGATGATGTGTGCCAGCTTCCAGGTAGAGGGTATGACATTGTGAAGCCAGGAGTAATTGAATATATTTGTGAGGGCTGCAAGAGCAATTGGACCAAGGTGTTTGAGATGTATGTTTGAAATGTGGTCTGGGCCTTCGGCATGAGAGTTTTTAAGGGATTTTATGGCTGCAGCTGTGCCTTGGGGTGTAAATGGATGTGGTTGTTGTGGGTCGGCCGAGAGTTTCCGTATGTTTTTGAGGATTTTTCTATTATTGGGAACAGTGATTTTATGGCTAATTTTTGAGTAGTGGTGCATGAGTAGGTTGCAGTGTTTTTGTGGGGATGGAATTTGGTTGCAGTTGGAAAGGAGAGCTTCGTGTGTGGGGGGTGGGTTAGTATGTGAAGTGTGGATTTTTTTCAAGGTTTTCCAAAGTTGGGTGCTGTTGGTCTTGTGATTGAGTGTAGTTAAATAGGATTCCCAGTTTTCTGACTGTTTAGTGTTAATTAGGTTTGTGATGTCAGTGTTAAGGTGGTGTATAAGGTCAATGTCTTCTGCAGTGGGACTGTGTTTCTGGCGTAATGAGTTTCTTTGTTTGATTAGATTGTGTATTTGTGGGGAGAAATTTGGGTTGAAGTGTTTCCTGTGTCCTTGTGGAATGAATTGTTTGCTAGCGCGAGTGATAGTGTTGTTTATGTGGGCGGTAGCCTTGTCTATAGAGGGGAAATTAGTAGTGGAGAATTCCTGAAGCTCGTTTTCAATGTATCCTGTAAAAGAAGGCCAGTTTGCATGTTTGTAGTTCGTGTATGTTTGTTTGAAGGATGTGTGGATGGGGTGTATGTGTTGATAGGTGATTAGTATTGGGAGGTGATCGGAGGGGAGGTGGTGTAATGTCTGCCATGTTGTGCGTGTGTGTAGGGATGGTGAGCAGAAGGTAATGTCTGGGGAGGTGTGTTGTTGGTTGTGTTGCAAGGGTTTGCGTGTGGGTTGATTCCTATTGTTGAGGATGTTGTATGTGTGAAGATCATCTAGGAGTAGCGTGCCACGAGCGTCTGGTATGTGAGAGGAGAGCCATGTCGGGTGATGAGCATTGAAGTCGCCTCCCACAATGTGGTTCTCGTATTGTGTAAGTGGTTGTAGGGGGGGGGCTCGTAGCGTGGGGGGCAGTGAGCAGAGGTAGAGGGGGGTATGTATATGTTTGAGATGTGAAAAGTGGAGGATTTGATTTTGATTTTGATAGTCTGGGTTTTTAGGGTAGGGTCATTATTAAGGAGGGCGTGTGTGTGCTGCGTTATATTTGTGTATGGGATGTCTTTATGGATGAGTGTGATAAGCCCATGTTCTATGGGGTTAGTGTCCTGTCTTAATGTTGAGTAATTGTTGAAGGCTGGGAGCCTGGTGTCTGGTGAGAGTTTAGTTTCTTGGATAAGTGCTATATGTATATTATATGTGTTGAGGAGAGAGTTGAGTTCCTGGTGTTTGTTTTTGATGCCATTTATGTTTATTTGCAAAATGTTTAGTGAGTGTTTGGGGTGGGGTATGTGTGGTTGGTTGCGTTGAGGGTTAGCTAGACAGTGCTGGCATGCCCACTGGGGTGTGTAGAATTGTACTGAGGGTAGTGATGTGCAGGAGAGGTGTAGCCATTCCGAGCATTGACAGCAACGGACTGACCATTGAGTTCGCCCGATTTGATGTTGGCAGGTAGGGCATGTGTAGGAGTGGGGTCCGGGGTTGGGTTCAATGTCACCGGCTAGTAGGAGGAGAAGGGAGATGATGGCCGGGACATCATTCCCGTGAGCTAGAAAAACGGAAAGGAGAGAATAGTGTTGCGTGTAGAGAGAGAGAGAGATAGTTGGGTTGAGACCCATGGAACCCGGTCCAGGGACCGGGGGACGGCCTGAGGCCGCGCCCCCCGAAACAGGGGGCAGGGGAGATGTCCGGATTTGCAGAGTGGCTCCCCAAGGTCGACTGGTGCTGAAGGTCGCCCATCCTCCTCGGGGTCGTCTCTCTGGCAGCTTCGCGACGAGCACGCTCCGGACGTTGAAGCCTATATATATATATATATATATATATATATATATATATATATATAATATATATATATATATATATATATATATATATATATATGGTAATTATATATATATATATATATATATATATATATATTAGGTTAGTACAGTGGTTCTTAAACTTTTTGACCCCGTTACCCCTTTTCCTGATCTCAACTAATCTCATTACCCTACACAAACTTGCAATGCCGAAGTTGTAAAGAAAGTGGAAAAATTAATTACTGAAAATAACTGAAATTACCTTCAATGTGATGGGTGCAATTGTTTTTTAGCTACAAGTTGTATTTTTACCATATTAAGAATTGCTCCATTACCCCCGGAAATACCCAAATTGCCCCCCAGTTTCAGAACCTCTGGGTTAGTATATATATGTTAGATTTAGTGTTAAGTACAAACTAAACTTAACTCATAATATCTCTGTAGGAGACGACTACTCCACTAGTGATCATAGGCAAATAATATTTGAAATTAAAGTTAATATTCTTAATTCAGATGCAGTAGTTTGGAATACGTTTTGGATTTTAAAAGAGCTAAATTTCGTTACATGAACTCGAAACTTTCGACACATAATTGGGATGAGACTTTATTACGAGATCAGTGGCATAGCTTGATCAGGGGGGGGGGGAGGGTTGAGGGGGCGACTGCCATCCGTGATCGGAAAAATATCTGGTCTAGTCGGAAATCTAGAACCGGTTGTAAAAAAGGTTGTAAAAATTTTTTGGCAATAAAGGAGAGAGAGAGAGAGAGAGAGAGAGAGAGTTACAAGGACAAGAAGAAGCCTCAAAGACCTTCCGGTCCACTCTGGGAGGTTCCTGTTATTAAACAAGTTTATTTTTCTTTCAACTATCCTAGCAGTAGTAAAAAACTGGATAGAAAAGTAGAAGGCTCTCTCCCCACCATCCGCTCCCTCCCTGCCAGAGGCAGGTACGGAAAAAGGTTGAAGAAAATACCTTGACCCTGGAAAAGTAGCCAAAGAAATTTTACAGGAAAGTGGAGAATATATGAATAGCTCTATATTTAGCATGCTCACATAGACACCGTGCAAGCGAACTCCTGCAGAGTTATGTTATGTTTGTCTTAAACTATGAGAGTATTCAGTACTTTGTCCAGCCTATTTTTAAACACATTTACACTTTGACTGGAAACAACCTCTGAGGGAAGTTGGTTCCACATATTAACTATTTTGTAGGAAAAGAAATTCCAGCAGACAGAGGTCCTAAATGTCTTTAGTTCCAGTTTAAACCCATTATTTCTTGTCGGATTGGCATTAAGTGAGAATAAGTTTCTGCAATCTACCTTGTCTATTCCATTGAGCATCTTGAAGACTTGAATAAGCTGACCCCGCAACCTCCTCGTCTCTAAGGTAAACAGATTTAGGCGCTCCAATCTCCGTTGGTAGCTTTGCATTCTCATTGAAGGGATCAATTTTGTAACCCTTGCTTGTACTCTTTCTAACCTTTCTATGTCCTTCCTGAGAGATGGAGACCAAAACTGCACACAGTATTCCAGTTGAGGTCTGACTAGAGAATTATAAAGAGACATTACAGTCTCCTTGTTCCGAAACTGGAACTGTCTTTTGATATAACCTAATATTTTTAAGGCCCTCTTTTCGACTTCTGCACAGTGCTTCGACGGTTTCAGATCGTTGCTGATATAGACTCTTAAGTCTTTCTCTAGATCGGTCTCAGTCAAGTTCCTTCCCAAGAGAGAGTAATCGGTCTTCGGGTTTTTATAGCCTATGTGCATTACCTTACATTTGTCCAAGTTGAATGGCATCTGCCAAGTAGCAGACCATTCGCCCAACCTGTCAAGATCGTTCTGAAGCGTTCTTACCCCCTCCTCAGTACCTACACTACTTCCTAATTTCGTATCGTCTGCAAATTTGGAGTTTGCACTTAGAAGCCCGACGTCTATATCGTTAATATAGATGATAAAAAGTAAAGGACCCAGAACGGAACCCTGTGGGACACCACTGGTGACAGGCGCCCACTCCGAAGCCACTCCATTTATTACCACTCCCTGCTTTCTATCTTTTAACCAATCCTCAATCCAGTTGGAAACGAGCCCGGTGATTCCTAGTCCTTTGACTTTAGCCACCAATCTCGCGTGAGGGACTTTGTCAAAGGCTTTTTGAAGGTCGAGATACACTATATCTATTGCCCTACTTGCATCGTGCAGTGTATGCATATTATGGAAAAACTCTAACAGGTTTGTCAGACAGGATCTATGTCGCCTAAATCCATGTTGAGAATAAAAAATTAGATTGTTAGATTCAAGGTGATACACAATACGTTTTGTAATGATGGATTCCAACAGTTTGCCGACAACTGATGTTAAACTGATCGGGCGGTAATTACAAGGATTTTCCCTATCACCCTTTTTAAAGATTGGTGTTACATTTGCTAACTTCCAGTTGGTTGGAACTTTCCCTAACTCGATTGATTATTTGAATATGGTTACTAAGTCGTCAACAACATTGTGGCTAACCTCTTTTAATACCCTTGGAAGAAATAAGTCGGGGCCAGGTGATTTGTATTTGTTCATCTTATTAATTAATTGCTGTACCTCATTTCTCGTAAAACGTATGGTCTCTACGGGATGGTCACCGTCATATGTAATCCGAGGACTTGGCACTTCTATTGTGTCTTCCTCCGTGAAGACTGTAATGAAGAACTCATTTAACATATTAGCTATATCTTTATCACCGAATTTCAGTACGCCATTTCTATCTTTTAAGGGGCCTACAGAATTTTTAATTGGCTTTCTGCTATTAACATGGTCAAAAAATTCTTTAGGGTTAACTTTACAGAGTGAGGCAACTCTAGCTTCTTCATCACGTTTGGCTGATCTAATTAAGGACTTAACCCTCCTAGGTAGGTTTATATAGTTTTGTGAATTAGTCTGGTTGAAATGCGACTTAAGTAGTTTGTAGGCTCTATTTCTTCCCGTAATAGCACTGCTAATTTCGTTGTTAAACCATTTCGGTGGCTTTGTTGACAAGGAAACTATTTTAGTGGGTATAAAAGTGTTCTGTAATATTTTAAATTGATCCCTATATGAGCTCCAGGTGACATTAACATCCTCACTTATTAGAACTTCAAGTGTGTCTAAACTACTTCGGAAGCTTTCAAAATTTGCTCTCGAGAAATCCAGTCTTTCACGAGTCTATTCGCGTGTATTAACTGGAACCCTGATGTCAAACCTAATCAAATTATGATCGCTGTTACTTAAATTTTCACCAATAGTCAGGTTAGAGACTAGGTCATCTTCGTTCATGAATATGAGGTCGAGAGAGAGAGAGAGAGAGAGAGAGAGAGAGAGAGAGAGAGAGAGAGAGAGAGAGAGAGACCTCAAAAGGCCTTGCGGCCCATACCGAGGAGGTACCAATGGCAACGGTGCCAGGGAAAATTTTCTACACCCTCAAATAGTGTGCATCATTTAAACTAAACATGCTTCTAAAATCGACATCGTTGAACCCGCGTAAGAGCTTGAAAACCTCGATCAGTTGACCGCGCAGCCTCCGAGTTTCCAGCGAAAACAAGTTCAGGGCGCGTAACCGTCGATTGTAGCCCATATGCCTAACGGAAGGGATTAACTTTGTGGCCCTCGTCTGCACTCGCTCCAGCCTCTCAATATCTTTTCTGAGGGTGGGCGACCAGAACTGCACAGCATACTCCAGGTGCGGCCGAACCAGGGAATTGTACAGAGAAAGCACAATCTCCTTGTTCCGAAACTGAAATTGCCTCCTGATATAACCCAACAGCTTCTGGGCTTTCTTTTCCACCGCTACGCACTGTTTGGTAAACTTAAGGTCGCTGCTAATTAGCACACCCAAGACCTTTTCCAAATCAGTCGCCTCGATATTACTCCCCAACATCGAGTAGTCCGACTTGGGATTGGCGTAGCCAATGTGCATCACCTTGCATTTACCCAAGTTAAACGGCATTTGCCATTTTTCGGACCACTCTCCTATCCTACCTAGGTCCGCACGCAGTTGCTCGATCGCCTCCGGCGCCCCAACATTGCCCCCCCCCTCAAGCTTGGTGTCATCAGCGAATTTGGCGATCCGACTGACGATGCCACCGTCTATATCATTTATGTAAATGATAAACAACAGCGGCCCCAAAACGGAACCCTGAGGAACCCCGCTAGTGACCGAGGCCCAACCCGAACTAGCCCCTTTAATTACAACCCTCTGTCGCCTATTCTTCAGCCAGTTTTCAATCCACCTACCTACTTCCCCACCGATACCCAGCGCGCGCACTTTCGCCATTAGCCGGCAGTGAGGTACCTTATCAAAGGCTTTCTGAAAGTCGAGATAAAGTATATCAATTGCCCTACTCTTATCATACTCACTCAACATGACGTGGAAATACTCGAGCAAGTTGGTGAGACACGACCTATGCCGTCTAAACCCATGTTGGGAGTCCCCAAGCAGCTTGTAGGAATCCAAATGGTCAACGATCCTATCCGCTATTATCCCCTCTAATAATTTACCTACAACTGAAGTGAGACTAATGGGACTATAGTTCCCTGGACTTTCGTGATCCTCTTTCTTAAAGATAGGGGTCACGTTGGCTTCCCTCCAGTCACCAGGCACCTGGCCCGTCTCCAACGATTTGTTGAAGACTGTAGCCAGGTGGGGAGCCACCTGGTCGCGCACCTCCCGCAACACTCTGGGGAGAAACTGGTCTGGCCCAGGAGCCTTAAACGCGCTCATTTTGTCTATTCTATCGGCAACGACTGTCGCGGTACATCGAACACTATCCAGGCCAGCACCTTCGTGCCTGACGCCTGGCTCGGGATGATGCGGGTGTCCTCCCTGGTGAACACTCCCGCAAAGTACCCATTAAGCACATTGGCTTTCTACTATTAACATAACTGAAGAACTCCTTAGGGTTCCCCTTGCAGAGGTTTGCCACCCGTAGTTCTTCGTTACGTTTCGCAGCCTAACCTTCGCCTTCACTTCACTACACAGGCGGACATACGCTTCAGTGTTCTCATGGGAACGATTGGCCTTCGCCTTCCTATATGCTACTTTCCTATTTCGGATAGCCGAAGCGATGTCACGATTGAACCACTTAGGCTGCGTTGAAGCAGGGGTGACCGGTTTTGAGGGTATGGCAGCAGACTGCAGCACCATAAACTCGTCCCGGAATGCACTCCACACTTCCTCAACATCGCCGCCGACCTTTAACCCCATCTTACCTACGCTATCCCGGAGGCTAACAAAGTCCGCTCGCCAGAGATCGAGCTTACTGCCTCTCGAGTTACTACGCTTCACCCGAGGGACGCACACACGGAACCTAATCAGACCGTGATCACTCCCGCCCAACGATTCGTCAACGGTGAGGCCAGTGACGAGGTTGTCTTCGGTTGTGAATACTAAGTCTAGAACGCTTTCGCCTCGTGTAGGCTCATTGACCCACTGAGTGAGGAAGTTCTCATCAGCAAAGCAAAGTCAACTAGCCTCCTCCCTTCAGCATCAGCAGTCCTGTCTTCCCACTTTATGCCGCGACACACCCTATCCCCTAGCAGGCTACGGAGTTCGGTGTACAGGGCTGTATCCTCCTCGAGGAGGAGATGCGGAGGTCTGTACACCAAGATTAACCTATAGTTCGTCCCTCCCACGTTCAGATCGACGCCTAGCAGCTCCCGTTCCGACCGGAACTGGCAGTCAACCGGACTCAACGTGTCTCTCACGTATATTAGTACCCCTCCCCCCTCCCCACGCGTGCGGTCTTTGCGAAACATTCTATACCCGGGAATTTCGAACTCCCCAACGTAGTCCCTACGATCAGTATGAATCCAGGACTCGGTGATAACAACGATATCCTGGTATTCTGATGCTAAGAGCACCCGTAGCTCGCAAAACTTATTCCTAATCGACCTAGCATTAAAAAGCATTGCACGGAGGGAGCCTTCCCTATTCTGACCGCCCCCTAGCACAACCCGTTTCCCGAACAGCCAGGGTTGTCGGGAGTTGAAGAACCCCTCACCAACGAGGGGGCAACTTCCGCAGGAGCCTGAGCCCCCTCCAACGTGGAAGGAGGGTCACCCACCTGTACCCGGACGCACCCTTCAGTTGAAGGTACGTCCGCCACCGGCTCAACATCATCTCTACCCGGTGGGGGCCCGTCATCTCTCCCCGGGCTCGATCTCACCATTCTGTATAGGTGCCGGTCGAGCAGCGCGCCTAGCACACCTTTACCCTTGTCATTGAGGTGGACACCATCCCTCTGGTAAAGGTCCCACCTACCCGAAAATGCGTCGAACGGGTCAATAAACCTCACTCCCAGCGGGACGCACAAGTCTTGCACCCTCTCGTTGATGCCAATGACCTTACTGAGCGCTTGGCCACCCAGAGAGAGAGAGAGAGAGAGAGAGAGAGAGAGAGAGAGAGAGAGAGAGAGAGAGATTTCCCTGTGACCAATTTTAAATTACAAACTACAAATGACGTAGTGGCTTGAAAAACATATATTAGTCAAGGAAAAAGTGCCAAATTTGTCCAGTCGGGAATTTATAACACATTTGCTCCCTCTGAAAAAAGACCACGCTACGCCACTGTCAGCGAGATGATATTAATGGTACATGAAATTCTTTTTAAGAATTATTTCAAACATTTGAAATCGAGTAATATTCTATTATGTAAAAAGAGATTGTGAAATCTGTTAAACCTAAATAGCGGAATGAAGAAATTAAAAGTAGTTTAATTTTAAAAGGAACACGTATTTCAAATTTAGAAACAAATAATACAGGCCTGCGAATGAGAACTTTGTAAGAGTTGTTTTCTTACTAATAACTGATTTTATATAATTCATCTACGCTGATTTCGAATAAGGTGTCCATTTTTTCTATCACGTAAGGATTTTCTGCAAACTGGAAGGGAAAAAACAACAACATAAATAAATATTATTTATTTCAATTTACATTAGGTACCTCTTTCGCTTTGTTATACTAATTACAAATGCAAACAACTTTAAAAAGAAAGAAGACTATTAACGTCAATTACATATTCATCTTTATTTGTCTTGAGTTTTCTTTTGAGATCTATGCCTTTTAGTCTCGAATGTACGCGCTGTTCCTTTTCTTTTATTTAATAATTCTTGAGTATCTCGTTTCAACATCAAGCAGTAATCACCCATCATGCTGATGTCCCACCTTCCCTGATATCTCTTCTCCATTTCTTTGATGTCTTGGTGAAACCGTTCTCCTTGTTCTTCGCTGAGTGCTCCGAGATTCTCAGGGAAGTAATCCAAGTGTGAATGTAAGAAATGTAATTTTAAAATCATATTACAACCCAACTCTTTGAATTTATTTAGCATGTTGTTCACAATGTTTTAGTAATTTGGATCCTTGTTGTTTCCCAAAAATTTGCTGATAACATCCTTAAAACAATCCACGCTTCTTTTTCAAGATTGTTCATTGTTCTTTCAAAGTGTTCATCCAAAGTCAGTTTTCTAATCTGGGGACCAACGAAAATTCTTTCTTTCAATTTTGTTTCCGAAAGAGTTGGGAATTTACCACACAGATACTTAAAACAATCTCCATCTTCGTCCAAGCCCTTAAAAAATTTCTTCGTCAAGCCCAATTTTATTTGAAGTGGAGGTAAAAGGACTTTCTTTGTGTCAACCAAACTTTCACGTTGAATGTTTTTAGAACCAGGTGTCAGGTTGACTCTGCGTGGCCATTCCTTTTTTTATCCAGTGCTGAGTTCTTGCTCGGCTATCCCATTCACACAAAAAACATGGACACTTCGTATAACCAGGTTGTTGACCTAACACATACAAATCACTTTTAAGTCTCCATAAAGTAGCCAACCGTGTTCTTTGTATTTAACCTTAGCTAGAAGAAGCTCAAGATTTTCGTAAGTTTCCTTCAAGTAAACCGAATGAGCCACAGGAACGGATGCATACAAGTTACCGTTGTGAAGGAGAACGCCTTTTGGAGGAATCAGTGAAAAGTCTCCATTCATTTGGGTCATAGACTGCAGCGCCTAGCTTAAGTATTAGTAGTATTAGCAGTGAATTTTCTCGAGAAAAATATTGGATGAATTCTTTTTCTCGATTTCTGTACCAGTAAAATGACGTCTCGGGAGAAAGCACGTTCTTTGCACGAAATCTGGATCCCAAAATCTCTGAAGAATCCTTCGGGAGACACAAACTCTTACCAAACCATTAAGTTCACTTTGTGTAAACAATTAGGGTTCACCAGATGTTTCGGTTTGAAAACAATCAATATCATCGTTTCCATCGTCATCAGACACCGAATCAGATGAAGTTATATCAAGAGTATTTGGTTTCGTAGGTACAGGTATACCAGGTCCTTGAGCAACAGGTCTTATAGCAGACTGAAAGTTTGGATAAGAAATTTCCTTTTTATTTTTAGTATTGTAGCCTTGTACGTTACATGAACAAAAATAGCAGTCATTGCTGTGATTTCTAGGCTCACGCCAGATCATTGGAATTTCAAAAGGTAAAGAATCCTTTTTACCTTTACTCCACAGTCTAAGTTGTTCAACACAAACACTGGAAACTTTATGTGGAGCCCATGATTTGTCTTGATCCCCAAGTTTCATTCCGAAGTACGCATAGTATGCTTCTTGACGAAGTTTGTAATATCTCGCCTTTGTTTTTTCACAGTAAATTTTCCACAAATATAACCAAAAATGTTTGGGCTATTTACACACCCTCTGGTTACCATAGCGACAAATAAACAAATTTCAGTCGAAAAAATATAGTCACCGCGCACGTTTGAATAATAAAGAACTATAACCTCGTACGCAATAGACAGACTTACCTCGTCGCTTGTCGCTTGTCAATCACTTATGTACTAGCGATGCGTTTCTCGAATGTTCTGGAAGACGCTATGACGTCACTTCTGATCTGGAAGCATTTATAGGCAGTAGTTTTTAATCAAAATTTAATTGAATCAATTTTAGTGAAAATTACTTACATATGTAATGTAAAATATGACATTTTGTGAAAAATCTGTACGTGATGGCGAAAAATGAATATTATTTTCGGAATCAACGTGCAAACGTTATTATATAATGATACAATATTTCGGACAACAAAACCATCGCAGGCCTGTGATAATTTGTCCGATGAAAATGCTTACAAGTTATTGAGAAGGCGAAACAAAAAATGTATTAGAAAAAGTAAGCGCAACTATGAGCTATATATGTATAGTGAACCAAATTAAATCGAATCCGAAGGAATTCTATAATTATGTTCGGAATAAAAAGTAGCTTCGCAGACTAATGGTCCACTTATAGGCAAAAACAACGAACAAATTTACGATTACTTACAAATGACGGAAGTTTTAAATATTGTAAATTCTTCTCTTTCGTGCTTACTAACAAAACTATGAATAACATTCCCGTTCTCGTAATCAGGCTCAATGATGATCATTCAAAGCGTCGCTTTTTTACCGTTAGTGAAAGTGAAGTACTCTCGGCCATAAATAAAATTAATTCTAATTAAACTCCAGGTCCAGATAAGCTCTACTCTAGGATACTTAAAGAAATGAAGAGCGCAATCGTCTCTCCTCTTACATGTATGATATATTTAATAAAGCTTTACAGTCTGGAGAACTTCCATTCGTTGGAAACTTGCGAACATTACGCCAATATTTAAAAGATGGAACAAATCGCTTTTCGGAAATTATCGTCTCATTTGTCTGACCTTAATAGTTGATAAGCTTGTGGAGACGATCGCTCAGGACAAAATAGTTAGTTACTTAGAAATGAATAATTTAATTAAAGATTCTCAGCAGGCTTTCAACGTAACTGGTCATGTCTAACCAATTTGCTCGACTTCTTTAATGATATTGTAAATATACTGTATATGACAAGAATAAAACAGTAGATGTTATATATTTCGATCTTCAAAAGGTGTTTGATAAGGTGCCACATATAAGATTATCAGCTAAACTTCATTCTCACGGAATTAATGGCAATGTTCTCAAATGGATCGAAAATTGGCTTACCGGATGTAAACAAAGAGTGGCCATTAATGGCAAAGCGTCTAACTGGAGAAGTGTAACTAGCGACGTGCCTCAGGAATCAGTTCTAGAATCAGTTTTTATTGTTATTTATATCAGTGATAGCGACATAAGAATTAACAGTATAATTTCAAAATTTGCTGATGATACCAAACTAGGGGGACGAACAAAATCAGCGGCAGAACGTTTGCAGGTTCAAAAAGATACTTATAAGTTACTCGAGTGTGCAGAAATTTGGCAAATTAACTTTAATATAGATAAATGTAAAACGTTCCATATCGGTAGAAACAATGTTAAGGAAAAGTATTCTATGCGCGACAGGACACTAACGAGTGTTATGGAAGAGAAAGATTTAGGTATTATTGTTGCTAACACACTTAAACCGAGTAAGCAAAGTATCGAAGCCAGTGGTGTAACTTGGACGGGGCGATCGTGGCAGCTGCCCCGAGCGCAGAGCTCCAGCTCCCCAAATGATTGTTCAGAAATAAATCTAATAATATGATTTGGGTTCAATTTCCGATTTTCACTTTCTAAGTGGAGCTGCAGTTTATAGTATGGATATTTCAAATTTTAAAAAATGTACCAAGGACTTAGTCATTAAGTATGACAAAAATTTAGATCCCTACGAATTTTCATTAGAAATAGAAAACTTTAAATTGCAAGTATCCTCAATTCTTCGAGAACCTGCAAATGCTATTCCTCTAACTCTCCTAAATGCTATCTATGAGTGATGTCTTACAGCCTCAACCCTAATAATAAAATCGCTTTGCGCATATTTTCAACCCTTCCCGTCACAATGGTTACAGCTGAGCGCAGTTTCAGAAAATTGAAATTAATAAAAAACTATTTGAAATCAACAATGAGTCAGCAGCACTTAAACGGTTTGGCTGTTTTGTCCATTGAATATCTAATTGCAAGTACCATTGATTATAATGATATAATTGAAACATTTGCATCTGCTGAATCTCGGAAAGTAAACATGTAAATTTCCATAGCAAATAAAGTATTTTGAATTAGAACTTTGGTTATTTTCATTTACTTAGTTTTATTTCAGTTTAATGAAGAACAAAGCTGTTGTTTGTTTAACCTGTAATTTATGTCATGGAACGCAAGTACCACATAAAGTAAAAGAGATGTACAAATACAATTAAAATTACAAGATTGTTTCTGCTTTGGTTCGTGAAACTTGCCCCGGGCGCAAAAATATCTAGTTACACTGAACTCTCTAACTGCATGCATCCTCCTTTAAAGGTGAGCATGCAGTACCAGACTTTCGACACATTTTCATTCCTTTTCTGTCCACTTCTCTAAAGCAAGGATTAATCGGTATTTTCAATCTTTCATCTACTTAATCGATCAACTCTGGAACAATCTTTCTCAATCCATCTTTCCCCTGTCTATAACCTTCAATCTTTCAAACAGTGTCCAGACATCTCGAAATCTTTGGACCTAGCGTTACTCTTAACCCCTTGGTTGCAGCTCCATTGCTCGTGCTTTGGCTGACATTTTCAGGATTCTGTATCAAGCACATAATTTTTTAGTTTTTAAAAAATTATTTACTTAATTTATGGACCCCGCTTCAGCGACGTTTGGTTATAGCTGGTATAAGTGGTGCTACGTGCAAAGGATGGAATTCTTTAGCATTTAATCATATACTGTATGTAGAAGGATTTACAGCTTAACCCAGTGTTGCCGATCCAAAATCTTTGAACTATGTTCTGGGCTCATGGATTAGTTGCTTGATGAAATTCGGGTTTCGGTTAAGCCCAACTAAACCTAACGCTATTTACATATGTCTCTGTTATAAAATAAGTCCTAATTAGGCTGACCATATTTCCTTGAGACAAAAACGGGACATTGGGATGGCAAAAAAGGGACGGGGGTTATGTAATATTCTGTATTCATGAAAAAGTAAGTACATAAACATATTGAGCTTACAATTATTCTTCAGTGACAGAACCCATACAGAACCCATAAAAAGATGGTACTGTCCCGTTCAAAACGGTACGTATGGTCAGCCTAGTCCTAATATAAGTTCTATGGCAAAACTAATATACATTGTTAGTAGAGTATTGTTCATTTGGTTAGACGAGGACGTAGCCCCTCCCTCCCTCCGTGACACCTTCTTAAGGATCTTTTTTTTTCTTATCTAAGAATCCATTAAAATGGTCATTAAAATGGTCATTAAAATGAAAAGATTTGACGGTGATTTATTGTTCGAACTCTAAAAAGGAAATCAAAAGAAAATTTCATAACCTATGAAGTATATATTTTTGGAGCAAGTGTAGTTTACGTCCCCCTGACGCAAAAGGGGACACAAACTACACTAGGTCAAAGTTGGGGAACGTAAACTACATTAGGATCGGACATTTTCCGAAATTTGGACTGTTTCCGATTTTTTTTAAAATACGATATTTAATGTATATTTTTACGCTGATTTAAAAAATGCAAGTCTTATTTTTGAGAAATGAACGGTTCAAAAGTTATGTTTATTATTGTAATTTTGTATTTGGTCAAAAACTATAACAATACTAACTGAAAACTAGTACAAGAGTTATTGTATTCTTTAGTAATATTGGCTTATGTCACTAAGTATTTGTGCGAATAGATTTCGACCGTTATTTTTCTGTCGCCACATGAATTCGCACAAGTAGGTATCAATCATTTGCCGGTGAGTCCCTGACTGTCTCTTATTCCTTCGTTTGGCCTTATTCCACATAGATTCAACGCCTTGTGTTAGGTTCGGTTAGGTTAAGTTATGTTAGGTTAGGCTAATTAGGTTAGGTTAAATTAGGTTAATTTCTCCCAAAAAAGACTTAAATTTTTTAAATCAGCGTAAAAGTCTACATTAAATATCTTATTTTCAAAAAAATAGGAAACAGTTCAAATTTCGGAAAAGGCCCCTAGGATCTTTATGAGACATTTCTTAAATGAATCCATCAAATAAAACGTTAAAACTAACGAAAATATTACGACTTAACCTGACCAATCGTCAATATATATATATAAATTGACGATTGGTTAGGTTAAGTAGTAATAGTTTCGTTAGTTTTAACGTTTTATTTGATTAGGTATACGCGGACAAAGTTGGGGAATGCAAACTACACTAGGATAATGTAGGGGAACGTAAACTACACTAGGATAATGTAGGGGAACGTAAACTACACTAGGATAATGTAGGGGAACGTAAACTACACTAGGATAATGTAGGGGAACGTAAACTACACTAGGATAATGTAGGGGAACGTAAACTACACTAGGCACCACAGCGGGACGTAAACTACACTTGCTCCATATTTTTTAATTCTATTATTATTATGCCGACCTCTGCGCGGAGCAGACGTGCTCCTCTCACGATCCGCCACATAATTCCTCTTTGTCGTGGCAGCACATAGGCGCCCGATCCTCCATCCTAATCAAAATTGAGTATGGAAACCCACAGCTTTCGTTAAGAAGCAACGCAAATAGTTTCCGTTTTGATGACGATCAAAAAGAACTTTTCGACTCTCTGAGCACAGAGGTAAAGTCCATCACTAAACTTCCAACGTCAGTCAACTGGTAGTAATTCATTCATTCTTCGAATTAATTAAAGCTATGAATTACGTACAGCCGTCGTTCGATGAACTATGTATCGTACGATTATCGTACCTTAAATCAACACTATAAAGGAACCAAAACTCACACGATTAGTCACTACATGGTATGGTGATTCGTTAAGTTGTAGTAACAATGTCGTACGATTTTGTTTATAGGTTTGGCTGATGTAAATAGCAGTGTTTTGCAAGGATCAGTTTTCGGAACAGTATTTTTCATAATATATGTTAACAATCTTAATGCCAATTTAGTGAGTAAATTTCTAAATTTTCTGCGACATTAAAATTGGGAGTAAAACAATTAATATACTAGATACGGAGAGTCTGCACCGCGATCTTAATAATTTAGGGGAGTGGTCTAATAAGTGGCAAATGAAATTTAACGTAGATATTGTAAATGTAAAGTTATGCATATCGGTTATCAAAACAATAAATTTAACTACAGTGTGGGTAATAGTGTGCTAAACGAAGCCTCTGAAGAAAAGGATTTATGTGTTATTGTTACAAACGATTTACAGTTCTCAAAACTGTTTTCAGTCACGAGCAGTAAAGCTAATGGAGTGTTGGGTTTTATTTCTCGTAATTTTGAATATAAATCTAAAGATATTGTTCTGCCATTGTATAAGTCACTTGTCAGGCCTCATTTACAATATGCTGTACAGTTTTGGTCGCCGTATATGAGTAAGACTACAGAAATGGTAGATAGGGTTCAGCGCCAAGCAACAAAACTTATTCCATTGTTACGTGGTAAAACATACGAAGAAAGACTGAAAGAGCTGAATTTCTATACATTTGAAACTCGGCGTTTAAGAGACGTATTAATTCAGGTGACCAAAATTTTAAATCGTTTTGATAACTTGTGAGAATTTTTTGTCCTGGACGATAGGAACATTATGAGAAACAATGGCTTTAAAATAAGGGAACAAAATATTTGAGACAAATGCGAGGGGCTTTTTCACCTATAATATAGTCGAGGTCGTGACGAGTACTTGGGTTAGTATGTTAATAAGAATAGGGTGGATAGGTATTTTAGTAGCTTTAGGTAGCTTTAGTACGCTTTAGGTACATACTGTTTATTTAATGATATAGAAGCAGTGATTTCCCTTTAGATGTAAATGTAGTAGGAGGCACTGGTCTGGTCTGGTTACAAAACACTATGAGTTCTCAAATGATAACCTTTTTCTATTTTTTTAAATTTATGCTTACGAGTTTTTAATAAATAGGAATTCTCGGGTGTCGAAACCTCCGCGTAGCTATATTAAATTATTTTAGGAAGCCACTCCTCTCCCCTCTTCTTTCTTTTGCTCCTTTCTTTTCTCCATTATTAAAAGGGAGGATGTTGCGTTTGCGAAAACGAGTGGTTTATTAATAATATAAAATATAGTAAAAGTTTGACCTAAATGAAAAACATAAGTTAGGTATGATATAAGTTCCAAATAGGCATCAGGTAAATCCTAGAAATGATACATGACTTTTGCTTTGCACATAAACATCCGAACAGATCTGAACATGATCTTACTGGAACACGTGACTTTTTTGTTTGACCAATGAGGTGTGGGAATACCAATCACGTCAATACCAATCAAATCATTATTCGTAAATAATCTTGGTGTTCAAATAGTACTTGAAATATATAATAAAATAATTTAATATCAACAACTAGATCAGCTAGGTTAGTTTAGAAATATAAAAAAATTAAAACTGGAATTCTTTAAATAGGATGTACTCTATATTTCTTTTAATTTACAGGATCGTAGAAAATAAATCAACGAAG
Organism: Bathynomus jamesi; assembly: GCA_023014485.1. Taxonomy (NCBI): domain Eukaryota; kingdom Metazoa; phylum Arthropoda; class Malacostraca; order Isopoda; family Cirolanidae; genus Bathynomus; species Bathynomus jamesi. Next base: position 1,003,629 of record JAJOZX010000646.1, on the reverse strand, counting down.
ATCTCGTTGGCGAAACCATAACAACTGACCGAACACGATCCGGAGTGAACCAGGGAGCGACGGAGCGTCCAGCGAGGTAGTCGAGAGCAGGCCACCAGAGAGGTGAACCAGACGAGAGGAGTTACATTAAAGGCAGTAAAAGGGAGAGCCCTCAAAGGATTTCTTCGAGGTGACAAGAAGAAAGCTTGAGCTAAACCAATTCATATACTGTTTTGTAGTTGTTTTGTTTTCATGTTTGTTTCATATCTGTGACTTAAGTATATAATAATATTTTTTAAACAACGTGTTTCATACCCAATTGTGAGTTAAATGGATCAGTGACATTTCCTAAACAAAAGCCGTCCTTAAGGAGTTAACCCATAGTGTGGTGGTATCGTTTCTAGTGGGTGCTTGCTTTAGTAGTAATAATCAGATCAGCTCTTGTCAAAGAAGGGAGGCCCAAAGCCAAAATAGGGCTGTGGTTGACATCCTGTAAACCCAAGACCTACTCTCGTATGAGATAGGCTTAAATAATACGACTTTTCCACGTATGCTGATAGGCCTATTGCTACCAATTTTGTAATCATATAACCCGAGTAAAGTCATTATCATTATTTCCCAGATTTACGTGTGAAATTTCGATAGAATTGTTGGCGACAACCCTTCAGCTACTTGAGGGAGGGCTAGTCAGGATAGAGTAGAAGTAGTGATATTCCCTTTCGTAATAAATGTAATAGGAGGCGCTAGTCTGGTCTGGTTTCAGAGCACTGTGTTTTCTCAACTGGGGGTTCAAATTCTTAAGGAGAATATTGATAATCAAAACCTCCGAACAGGGGCGAATACAGAGCACAGTTTGGGTGGGGGTCACCTTCCAGAACCTGAGATTATAATACATTAGCAGGCAACTAGTACATTGCTTGAAAAGTAAGGACGAAAGGGGTACACCTATAACTTTATTAAAGTACTAAATGTAACATCAACATTCTGATCTGCTTATTTTTCACGTCTAAACCTTGGCCACTTTTTTCCCAGGTGACAACAGTGTGGTGGTGAGTGGTATCAACAAATTGAGTCCACCACTCTAACCGCAGTGTGCACATTGTCTCTTCTTTATGTTTCTGATCTCCTTCTTTCTTTCACTTTCTTAACTTTTAAAGTTTAGAGGCCTCATGTTTTTTTTGGGGGGGGGGACATCCCCCCTAAATCCGCCCTTGCCTCCGAATAGATATATTCATCTTTCGTGAAGCAACGTAACTGGAGTAGATTTTTAGTTTTAAATAGTACCGTATGTAACAATTTTGTAAAAAATAAAAATAGGTCTATGTACAGTTATACACTGTCGGGGAAGTTCTTACTCCGGGGGATACTGGCCAGCTGAAGGTGCCTCTGATCAGTGATCCCTTATCTAAGTAATTCCTATGCGAAGGGTGTAAATTACGATATGATAAATCTTTCTTGTGAAAGGGGATAAATTATTTTCTTGATATATAATTTTGTGGAAATTTTTAAATTGGTGTGTACTGGCCGGCTGGAGGTGCTTCTGAATCAGTGCTTCCTTATCCAGGGTAATTTCAGGGTGAAAGATGGCAATGTAAGTAGTAAATTTTTAAAGGCAAGTCTCTCGGCACACTGACTTCGGTACTCAACGGAGAAATGATACAATGATGAAATAATGACTTTAGTATATAATAAATAAAAATTCCTTCAAACTATGCATACCGGTAAGCGTACGCAGGGTGTGAATCAACTGTAAAGCTATGCTTTTCATTATACTTTTCCTACTTTCCTATAAATCTTGTTTCATGACTATTTTCTGTTAGCAGTAGTTAGCGGAGGAGAGAGAACCTTGTCTGTTCTATACTTTGCTACTACTGTACTACTTACTATTCATGCGTGAAAGCCTACACGTCTACAAGTGGAAACATGGTATAAGTTTTAGTACTCTTTATTTTCATTTGTTTTTCTACTTTTTCTTTATTTTCTCTTCTTTCTTGGGCTAGCCTAGAGTGACTCTTAGGGTCTTTGTTAGGCTATAACATATTTAACTCAATTTATAAACTGTATTTCATTAACAGTATAACTGTAACGTCAAACTAAAATCAATCAACTATCTAAAACTCAGTCTTTTCTCTTCTGATCGACTGAATGAATAGTTATTTAACTAAAATTCCTAAAACTAACGACTACAAATTACATTTTTGTAGAAATCTGTTTCTCATTAGTCTCAATTTCTTTGCGTGAAACAAAAACACAAGTCAAAATTATGATGGGCACTTGAAGCCGTAAAATGTATAGAATTAACCCAGTGGTCGGCGAACTTTTTTGGGTATTACCCCAAAATATATTTGAGGACGTAATCAGGACGTAAATTCGTAATATTCTAAAATTTAGAATAACGCCACATTTATGTAACAAAATAAAATAAAAATATACGAAAAAAATATCGGCACAAAGTGTCTCTCATACCACACGCATTACCCCCAAAAGTTTTAAATTTATCCCATTTGGGTAATTTACCCCTGTTCCCCGACCACTGAATTAACCATTTTTTTTTAAATTAACTATTTACACCCAAGTGCATGGTATTTTATATACTGATTTTGTTCTCGCTAATGCGCTAATGCCAGGCGATTTTACTTAGTCAATAAAAACCCCTGTATGAGCGAACATTTAGGGTAAAACTTTAAATTGCATAAAAATACGATTTGTATGCAAATCCATATTGTATTTGCATACAAATTTTTTCAAATCCATAATTCCTTTTTATAGTCACTGATTTCATCCTAAAATGTAATCAAACGCTGGTTTCAAACTAATCGACATTTAATTCATTTTTTTAGCGTCTGTAATTAATCCAGTAAGGAAAAAAAATAAAAACCCAAGCCCACTTTTACAAATAAAAGCAAAATTATTTGTTTACAAATTAGATAAGATTTCTTTCCCTTCTCTTTACCATTCAGATCTTTTCATCAGCAATGATGAGCAATAATATCTGTTCACTTAAAGTCTTCTCGTATTTCCATTATGGCTGCTTGTTGTTTGTTCGCAAATAATTACATAAATATTGTGTATATACACGAATTTCTGTTTCACAAAAATTTTCATAAACGTTTGGTTAATCACTTAATTAAAATGAAGAAGCGTATATAACTCTTGTCATATTCCACTAGACCAAATATAGCGTTTAGTTTCAATTAAGGATAGAGTAATGAATTTTAAAGTTCGTTAATAAAAAGCAGATTTGATTTAAATTTGAAAAAGAAGAAGACGAAAGGAGCTATATTTACGAAGAACGCATTTTTTTCTAGTTCGTATTAGAAAAGACAGAAACAGGGTGGGGAGAAAAAACAGGAAAACTTCTCTATAACAAGTTTTTATTGTTTTCATTTTACAGTATTATAATAAAAAAATTAATGAAAACAGGGAAATATATATATATATATATATATAATATATATAAATAAATTGACATTTGTATACATTGCGACATTCATTCTTCAGGTTGTAATAAAAAAAATAAAAAAAATTCGATTAAAAAAGCGTGGCACAAGATTCCATGTTCCTTACCACAATTTATCGGTGACTAACATCGAGTTTTTACAACAGAAGGACTCTTTGAGACAACTGTACACTTAATAAAAAAAAAAGATGCATGAATTACAAAAAATTAATCCCTCTCGAAGAACTGTTTGTATATACATACATAACATTTTTAAATTTAGCTTAACACTAATATAGTGAATTAATTACTTAACATTTGTGTGTGTATATATATATATATATATATAATTATATATATATATATATAAAGTGATGACTAGTTAACACTATCTTATATATATAAGTTATATATGTATATATAAAGTGATGACTAGTTAACACTATATATAATATATATATATATATATATATATATATTAATATATATATATATATAAAGTGATGACTAGTTAACATAGCTTATAAACATCTAAGCTAAAATCGTGGTATATGTAACAGGTGACTCGAAAATTTTGATGTAATGACAACAAAGAGTTAATAAAAATAATTTTCAGTATTATTATTGCAAAAGTCTATCTCGTTTTTGTTTGTTTATAGGCCCACAGTAGTGTTGAATATAGCACTTTTACTTATTTTTTATATTATCAAAATAAATATACTTTTGATATTTTCTACGCTATTTCCATATATATATATATATATATAAAGTTTTTTCTGATACCAAGATTTGACAAGTTTTTTAGAAATTCCAGTGTGTCCGAACATTATCTGTACAATTCATCTTTTAATAAAATCTATATAAATAATAAGAGAGCTGTCCGTCTGTCTGTCCGTCACACTCAGAAATTGTGAGAAAAAAATTCAGAAATTGTAAAAAAATTCAGAAATTGTATTACGGGCGGCAATGTGAAGCTCAAGATTTTCATGACTGTGTTCTTTTCTGTAGTTTAGCAATGGGGGAAGGGTGGGGGTGGGGGTAATCGGGATGGGTGGGGTAATGGGGAGGGGTGGGGGTAACGGGGGAGGGGGTTAGCCTCCAAGTTGTATGAATGGGGGTGAGGAGGTTTTGGGAGATACCAGATTCAGAAATGTTGACACGATGTGAAGCTCAAAATTTTCACGGCTGGGTTCTTTTTTTTGTAGTTTAGCCCAGTGGTTCCCAACCGGTTTTGGCTTATGGCCCCCTTAGGAACCTTATTTTTTCCTGTGGCCCCCATAAGCATTATTTTCAGTAGGTAATATGCAGATTAACTCTATTTTACAAAAACAAATATATATAAAGGATATTAAAACAACTATTTGTATTCAGGTACAATATTATTTGTCACATAGGACTATAAACATAACAAAAACTAAACAGTGGCTAACAAAAATTTGCAGTTATTTACTTATATTATGTATTAATTATAAAAAAATATAATCAAAAGAAATACTGTACTTATAGCAATCTATTATAAATTAAAAAAACTAGTAAAATTACTACAACTTCGCAATATTAGGGTAAACAAATAAGAGCTACTTACACACTACAGCGACGATCCACGTGGTAAACAGACTGTAAGGATTTCAACCTGAAGTATTTTTATCAAGTCAATAACGCTGCCAGGCGCATAACGATCAAGCGCACAATGGAGTGCGCCGCACAATAAGCTTGTAAGACTGTGGCCCCCTTCATGGAGTCTGTGGCCCCTCTAAATCTTAATAGTTTCCTGTGGCCCCCTTCAAATGTGCCATGGCCCCCGGTTGGGAAACACTGAATTACTTTAGCCTGTCTAACCGTCAGCGAAGCGGCGCGGCGGGAACTGTACTAGTTCTTGATAACACACGTAAAATTCTTAAACAAGATTATTCAGAATCTGTATTTTCAAAAGTTTCTTTTATTAAAGTAACGTTGTTACAAACATTCGATATGTGCACCATCAGTGATTCGCAAAACATCCAATCGATACTCCAAATGTTGCCATGTACGCTGCAGCATATCCACATCAATTCGCTCAATAGCAGCTGTGATTCTTGCTTTTAAATCATCAATGTCTGTCACCCGCGTACATTTCTAAAAAACTTGTCAAAACTTGGTATCAGAAAAAACTTAATGAGATTCTCTGTAAAATGGGACAACACTGGAATTTCTACACTTCATGGTTGACTTTTAATAACAGCCAAAAATTGTACAGTTAATTCTCGGACACCCTGTATATATATATATATATATATATATATATATTATATATCCCAGACAATAAGATTTTCAGTTTTATGTTGACAAAAAATGGTTCACATTCTTTTATAATGTATTACTTCAGAATTGTTTTCAGTTCGGTAACAGTTGCACCATATTGGTACCGGGTGATTACAAATGATCTTCCCGATTTTACATGTTTATTATGAAAAAACTAACAAAGTTACAGCGAAAAGCAAGATACACAAATAAAGAAGAACTCAAAAAGTTTTATTTACAAACTATTGAAGTTCAATATGATCTTCTTTTGTGGCTCTGCAGACATTAAAGCGGGGTTCTGTTTCCCTCCATACATTTTGTAGCATATCATACTGAACTTTTGTAACAGCCTCACGTATCCTTTCTTTCAAATGTTCCAAAGTTCTTGCCATTGGTGGAACAAAAACTTTACTTTCGACATAGCCTAAGAG